>BQNB010063353.1:0-35717 GCA_026074375.1 Tanacetum coccineum | reverse complement strand
CGTTAACTAGTCCAAATGAGTCCCGAACCAATATTTATAAAAGTTACTCAAATGTTACACTTTTGGCCCCTTGGAAATATTTACACAATCAACCCTAAACTATTATACATTTTTCATTTCATTTTATAACTTTATTATATATATAAAATTTATAAACTTTTAAATCATTTTTACAAAAATATAACACACACACAAACATCATCTTCCTCCTCTCTCTCAACCTCCGGCAGCCACCGCCGGATTCCGGCCACCGCCACCACGCCGCCGCCGGAAAAGTTTTCCGGCGGACTTTTCCGACCGAAACCAAAAACGATTCTCATCGCCCGATCTACTCGATCCCCACACTCACGCTTCTCCACGCGCCGCCCCCCTCCTCCGTTGCTCAGCCGCCGCTCCATCATCTCATCACCCCGCTGCCACTCCTTCTCCGCCGCCCCACCAACAGCCGAAACCACCACCATCCCCATCGTCACCAACACCACGCACCACCATGACCACCTCATCACCACCCTCATCTCCATGGCAGCCGCATGCCACCTTCCTCACCATCTCTCTCGTCGTCATCTCCACGACATCACCCCCCTTTTTTTTCGGCAGACGACAGCCACCCATAAAGGGTGTGCGTGTGGTTTTATTTATCAAGCAAAAGGGTGCGTTTGATTTTCGTATATGCACCGAGGGTGCGTTCGGGTTGCTCATACACCACTAGGGTGCGTTCGGTTTGTCTTATCACCACCCAAGGGTGCGTCGGTTCACTGTGCCGCCACCCTAGGGGTGCGTTTGGGTGGCAGCCACCCAATAGGGTGCGTTTGGTGTGGTCACAGCCACAAGGGAGTGTTTGGTTTTAGGGTTAACGCAAAATAGGGTGCGTTTGGCATAAGAAAACAATACAAGGCTGTGTTTGGTTTAACAGCGATAAGGGTGCGTTTGGGATAGCAGTTAACACAAAGGGTGTGTTTGGTGTAGCAGTTAAGGGTGTTTGGTTATGCAGTTAGGAGCGTTTGGTTTAGCACAAAGATCAACAATAAGGGTTCGTTTGGTTTATATAAATAAACTAATGAAAAATATCGTAAGGTTTTATAAATTATAAAACGGATTAAATGGTGGTTTATTGGTTAAATAAATATACTACTTATTATTTAACTTCTTAATTGATCTCGTTTAGATATATATGTATATTTGAAACACGCGGGTTGTTTGGAAGTGGAAAAACATTAGATTATATAAATATGGGAAACGTTATATAACCGGAAAGGTCATGACGAAATTTATATAACTTTTTATATTTAGTAATGTGTTACTAAAGCCTATATTATTTTTGAAACCGATAAAAGGGATTAAGTTATATTTAAAGAGATTTTAAATTATAACTATACAATAACCTGACTGGAAGGAAAAAAAAATTAAATTAATGAGGCAACATTTTTAGCTATGATCCGTCAATAAGACGAAAGATTAATTTATAAAATATTATTTTATAAATTCCTGACTGGAAGGAAAAATCATAACTTTTGTAAAAGCTTTACAAACATCGGTTGTTTAAATTAATTTATAAAATATTATTTTATGTGAAAACGTTTTATTAAATTAATTGGTAACTTCCGAAAGCGTGTCGAATTATTTAGTTTCACTTATTTTCATCATCTTTCTTATATTATACTTGGAAAGTATCATATAATTAGACATGTTATTTTAATGGTCACCTTTTAGAATGTAACACATGCCGTGTATCCTATACGCTTCGAGTTATTCTTTTGGTTGTGTATCATGTTATATAATTCACTGTATGAATTATATACTCGGTCAATTTTTATTATGTAATATATACGGAATATATTACACACTTTGCGTTTACTTTTTGATTTATTTTATTTAACCAACCACCAAACTATTACAACTTTAAATCTAAATCCTTTATCAACGTGTCGCGTTGACGTAACCATTTATCGGGGAACCCAAATACATTATCCTAGGCTAGTGGGTCTTAGCCGTTAAGTTAAGCTGCATCTTCTGGTCGAGCCGTTTCGTTTTCCGTTAGTGCTGTGCTTATTATGTGCATTTCTGCAAGTTGCTCTGCAACATCAAGGTGAGTTCATAGCCCCACCTTTTCTCTTTTAATGGTTTTCATAAACTGTTTTCGGGGTGAGAATACGTGCTCGTTTTACTACATAAACTTATTGATTTCTATACGTAAGCGTTACATGATTATTTTTTTACTAAAGCTTGATTTGTTTACTACATGATTTGAGATCGTGATAACCTATATTTGAAACCGTGAATTTTAGACATGATTGTTTTACTACGGACACAAGTGTTTACAAAGTGTATGCTATCCAGATTACTGCCTGAATATTATTGTTAAGTTACCTTATTACCGTAAAGTCCCTAATTATCGAACAAAAACAGTGGCTTTTTAACGACCCGACATTTTTTTATGCAAATCAAATAAATGATATAAGGGTCGACCTTTTTAATGAAACAAAAAGCAAGATAAAGCAAGTTGACCTCAGACATTCTGTCTTTTTTCAACATCTGAATGGTACCCCACATGGGCCTCTTTAAAACAAGGTTTTAAAGCTCTTATTTAGTCGATGATTTGATCAACAAATCACATCGTTATACCCGGACCTAAACACAAACCCAGACATGGGATCTAACGAGAGCCGCCCTCTCTTCTGCTCACCTCCCCTGGAGGTAAGGGAATAAGTTTTTTTTCATTTGATTGAAAACTTCTCCCCAAACCTCCATCCAGGGTATGGAGCCGCATCGTTCGGTATGGCGTGCTTACCCGGGGTCACCACGCCCGGGGAAACGAACAAGCAACAGGGAGCTCGCAGCTCCCCCGTCCCTTCGGGACTCTCGATGCTTAGTTCAACTAATGCCGTCTTGTCTATCTTTACTTGCAGCTCTTAAGACGCCATACAGCGTTTTCTGGGAGCTACCTAGTAGATAGGTTCATTGGTCACATAAGACATTCTGAAAGTTGTTATTTATGAGATGCTATAGTTCTTTGCCGTGGCAACAGGATGCTTAAGGGTTCCCCCCGACAGGGGGTCTGGGTAAGTAGCACGCTAGTGTGTTGGTTTAGCAAAGCAGGGAAGGGGAATTATAGTTGATAGCTAGCTATTTTAGTAATCTGAAAGCGTGGTCTTTTGCTCCCCGAGGGGGAGCGAAAGAACATAAAAGGAGGAGCGCTGCTCGGGGAGTAGCGCCCGTATGGCTAGATTTTCTCTGGGGTCCCGGTTCCAAGCTCTGAGTGAAGCCCCAAAAAGGCGTAACCTCAGAGCATTTTAACCATGGGAAGGGACCCGCATAGAAAATGCTTAACTTTAATAAGTAAACAGTAGCAACAAGCTAGTTATCCTACTGTTTCTTGCTTTAGTCTTACTGGATTTTCTCTGGGGTCACGGTTCCAAGCTCTGAGTGAAGCCCCAAAAAGGCGTAACCTCGGAGCATTTGAACTTGGGAAGTGACCCGCATAGAAAATGCTTAACCGTATTAAGTAAACAGTAGTAAGAAGCCTGAGACCGAAGGGAGTTATTGCTTTAGTCTTACTGGATTTCTTGTTGTTGATCCCGGAATTATTGTTGTTGATCCTCCCCGAAAAATAATTATCGAACAAAAACAGTGGTTGCGCGAGTGTTGTGGATAGATCTATCGGGATTGACAATCCCCGCCTTACTTGGGTCACTAGTTTGATCGGGTGCATTTAACATTGAGAGGTGTTAGGTTGTTGGCAAGCATCCTATATTCTGATTGGGGCACAAATCTAGTTAAGGCTTCGGGGTCATGAGCTTAGTGCAATAATACCTGTTATATATTTAGACTTGGTGAATGTGTTTCCCTTGTCTACCTTACTTGTTTTGGACTTCGGAATACGTACTTAGTCCACCATTACTTCGATCTTGTGGTCCACTACTGAACATTACTAGATTTATTAAATCACTACTTGGATTTCGGATGGATTTCGGAAATAACACTTTTAAATGTTGTAACGCTACTTTTCTTCTGAAATATTTCTTAAATTATTTCAATACTGCTTTTTACTTAAACCTATGAATTCACCAACATTATTGTTGACGTTTTAGCATGTATTTTCAGGTTACTATTTTGCTAGTGGAGCATTGGGAGCATTCGAGCCGCGCGGATATATATTTTTGAAGGCTTTACACTTTGAGTACCATTCGATAAACGTTTTAAAAATGTTTTTTTAATACAATACTAATGGGACCTAATGAAACTCTGATATTTATAAGAATCATCGAATGGTTGACTTTTCAAAACGTCTCACTTAGAGTCGTTTTCTGTGACTTGTACTTTGTGCCTTAAAGTCGCACCCCAATGTTACTATTCCGCTGCCGTCCGATTTTGGGGGTGTGACAGATTGGTATCAGAGCTGAAGTCATAGAGAACTAGGTCGTTTTCAAAACCTAGACTATGACCATGTTTTTCAAAATATAGAGTCTTTCCTTGTTTTATCCGATATCCGCGCTTGCTTGCTCCCAGGTAACTTATATGCTCTCTTTTGCATCTTTACTCTTATTAGTAGTTAATGAGTATTTATTACTAGTCTTGTGATTTGTTAGCTTACAATCTATCATATGACGTCTTACTATTTACTTTTATCGGTGGTTATATAAAATATTGATCACTTTGATTTTTTCGGTACTTTCTGATTTTAATTTACTCTCGCGAACACCTATACTAGATACTTTACCTTTCGACTCCGAGTTGGAACAACTCTTCTTATGATTTGAATCGCTATATGTTGTTTTGTTATCCATCGTTTTGAGGGCTTCCAGTTGCATGGGAGTAGACAATTAAACTTGTCACCTCATACGTGTCACCTTGGACGAAAAACCTACCTTTCGAACTCGACTTTTTAGTTCATTAGTGATTCGTAATAATACTTTACGTTCCTTTTCTTGACTATTCTGCGTTTCGTTAGGATAGTCTTTATACTTGTTATGTGCCTTTGCTTTATTAACAATCTCGATTGTTAAACTATAAACCTTTTTGTTGTCGACCTCTGTGCTACTTCCATTTGACTTTATCGATTACTTTCATTTCGTTCATAATACTATTTGAACATTCCTACATCACATATTTGTTGAAAATGAGCAACTTGAATCGTTGCCCTCAAATATCATACATAAGCCTAATCCCTTTTATATTTTTGGTGCATAGATGATTACCTATGAAATTCAGGAAGAACCATGTCATGTGAGGTAGTCAACTTAAAATCTACACCCTCTTCTTCACACAAATCCGGAAGAAATTCCCGCATCTTTCTCTCGTAACCCGTACTTTCCTTAAGTGCCGCTACTGTGCCTTGAGGACAAGGCTTTCTAACGGAGGCGGAATGTAACATTATCTGTATTTTCAGGTCTTTTACGACGTCATCTATTTTACTATTATTGTATTTTTCTTTCTCGTCAGCGGTTATTTATTTTTTAATAGTTAAATCGGTAAAGTTAAAAGATTATCGTTTAGCGTAAACGGACATCAAACAATTAAAATGTTTACATAATCAAGGGCTATATAATTATTTTGTGGATAATTATTAACTTTTGTTCATTATTATTTTTATCGGATTCGTAAAAATGTATCTGCTTTTCGCGATATAAATTAAATTGAGTTTTGGCACTCCCGGAACCACACAAAACTTTTTACGCTTCAATAATTTAACCACTTTTCTACCCCAGTACATAAATTTACTAAATTATATCGTATATTCTCATATATGCCGAAAATCATGGCCATTGATTCAAGAAATGCAAGTAAATCTTACTTCTTTTGGTCACATTACATCCACTTCCATTTAATCTACACCATACTTCATTCATACCACTCCCATACTTGTCATTCTTGTCTCTTTGACTCATAAACCCATACTAAGACCAAAGGACCATCACTTGGACCATGATTTGTCCCTTTGACTAGTTCTTGCACCATATATATATATACATGTATCTAGTAAGAAAGCATACACATAAACACTTTACAAAAATCAAACATATACTCCCTCTTGTTCACATATAAGCCACGGCTCACACACCCCTTTTATAACAATCCATACAAAATTTTATTCAACCTATACACTTCTATACACATCTATTATAAGTCATTCTAAGGTGTTTCCAACCATTGAATCACCATTTCCAAGTATTTCTCAAGTTAAAGAAAGCTAGGGTTTCTTAAGTGCAAGCTTGGTTTTTGTGGCTAAACAAGGGTTTAGTACTTGTGCATCATCATCATCTTACCTCATAAGGTCTATTTGGAATCTTTATGTTCTTACAAACTTTCATTTTTTGCATATGATTATTTATTAGCTTAAATCTCCATTTAGGAATCATTATCATGTAACAGAGAAGTTTTTTATTTAGTTTTTCATCATAATGTACTTTCTTTATACTTTATGGATGTTGAGGAATAATGTTAAAATGGTTACACAATCGAGTTACACTCTTGGTTAACATAAAATATTATTTGACCAAAAATAGTAAATTAAGGTTACATTAAAATAAAAGTTATGGGTTTTTAATAGTATGTTAATGGATTTGTTAACATGGGAACTTGGACACATGCGTGACTTTGATGGACCAAGGGCACTTAATTTATGTATTAATTTATATTATGTGATATATGAGATTGTGGGAAAATAAAAAGTGGTAAAAGTATAAAGAAAGGGTGTTAAAAATCGGATCTTAACAAAAACTCTATCAATCTTTGCCCTGTCCAACAATTCGAATATTAACATACCCATTTTTATATTTTTATAAGATAATACATTTCACGATGATCGAAAAGTAAAAGAAACTTGTTAAACGGATTAATAACGAAAAAGTTACGTTAAAAACAAGTTATACGTTAATAAACGAAGTCCGTAAGTAAAATTTTTATAAAAACATTTTTATAAAAATTATAAACAGCAAGGGTTAATATTTTTAATAAATAATACACATTTTTGTGATTCCAAAATGATAAGATCCGTAAATTTTCAATTAATAAAGAACGAGTTAATGAATTTCGCGAGTTTAACGACAATTAAACTTTTATAAAACTATTTTATAAAAGTTACTATTCATGGACAGAAAGTTTTATTTTTGTAAACCTCATATGAAAATGTAGGTTAGACTTTCAAATACTGAGAACGTCACTCGAAAGAATCGTTAACACGGAGCCTAATCGAATAAAATCGACGTTTAGGGTTTTACGGAACAATTACATCGATTAAAAATTATCTTAAGGGTCAGATTGTGAACAGTTATTTTTACTGTTCACCAGTAGGTCGAATATCCAAAAATTGTATATTTATGAGACTCGTCTTGATACGAAAAGAGGGCACTTGAGTAACGCGAGTATCGGCGTTTAAACGCGAAAGTTACGCCTAGTTTTGCTAAAAACGGTAATTATTAAAGTTTTAACTTATTTTACCAAAACATTAGTTGGTGATTGAGCTATTAGAATATTTTTGGGTTATCAAAGTACTATATTACTAAGGGAGTTTCATAATGAGGCCTCTTCGATGGTCGTTTAGACGAGTTGGTAGGGATTGACGATTAAAGTGTCCCCTAACTCCTCGAAAGTATGTCATGGTCCTCTTAAATTTTGTTAGCATCCGAACGATAGTACGATGTAAAAACGTATAGATTATATTCAGTTACTCTGGTACTTATACGGACCTATATGGATTAGGTTGCCTTCGGATTCCTTCGTGACGCATTTTCTATTGTGAATACTTGTTGATTTCCATTCACTCGAGGTGAGTTTCATAGCCCCTATTTTACTTGTTTTAAACTGTTTTGGGGATAGTGGAAAAATACTATGCTCTTTTACAAAATGTATATTTTATACAGTACATTACCTTTCAATACTTTGTGAGTTCATAGTCTCGATTTCAATCTTTTCAATGTTTATAAACCTTGCGAGAGGAATACATTGCCTCGTTTTACAAGTGGGAAAAACTTTTTTTTTTATTTTTTAAAAAATTTTTTTTTTATTACTACGTAAGAGTTGATTGATTATTTTTAACTAAAGCTTGATTGTTTACTACATGATTTGAGATCGTGAATTAATTTATATTTGAAACAAGGGGAATTTTAGACATGATTGTTTTACTATCGGACCAAGTGTTTTTCAAAGTGGTACTGCTATCTTGATTACTGACTGATTATAATATGCACTAAGTTAACTTATTGCGTGAAGTCCTATTATCTATGAACCGTTAATTGCTTGTTATAGTGCGCTGATGGTGTTATGGATAGAATCTATCGGGCTA
Organism: Tanacetum coccineum; assembly: GCA_026074375.1. Taxonomy (NCBI): domain Eukaryota; kingdom Viridiplantae; phylum Streptophyta; class Magnoliopsida; order Asterales; family Asteraceae; genus Tanacetum; species Tanacetum coccineum. The sequence continues at coordinate 27,436 of BQNB010063353.1, read as the reverse complement.
ACCACCCCCACCCTTCCTTGGGTCATTAGTTTGATCGGGTGCATTTAACTTTGAGGGCTGTGGGGATGATGTTAATGGTGTTGGCCCGTAGAACCCAAATTGAAATTAAAGCATCCTATATTCTGATTGGGCAAATCTAGTTAAGGCTTCGGTTCGTCATGAGCTTAGTGCTAATAATTATAATTCTTAGACTTGATGAATGTGTTTCTCTTGTCTACATTACTTTGTTTTGGACCTTCGGAATATGGTACTAGTCCACAATTACTTCGAAGCTTGTGGTCCACTTTTAAATTACTTCTGATTTTTGAATCATACTTGGATTTCGGAATGGATTTCGGAAATAACACTTTTAATTGTCTGTAACGCTACTTTTCTTCTGATATATTTCTTAAATTATTTTCAATACTGCTTTTTATTAAACCCTATTAATTTCACCAAAATTATTGTTGACGTCTTTAGCATGTATTTTCAGGTTTACTATTTTGCTAGTGGAGCATTGGGGCTATTCGAGTCGCTCGATATATATTCTTTTGTAAGGCCTAATAACTTGTTATACCATTCGACTACGTTTTTGACACTGTTTTCTAAATACATATAAATGAAAACCTGTTGCCAACTCTGATTTTTTTTTTAATAGATATGACTTTATTTATACGTCATTTAGGTCGTTTTCCGTGATTGTGTTTTGTGCCTGAAAGTAGCACCCCCAAACTTACCATTTCCGGCTGTGTTGTCTCTGATTTTTGGCGGGGGGTGTTTACATTGGAGCGTCATTACTGGTATCTAATAAGGATACCTATTACACATGATAGTTTTCTTCTTGATCTTCTTACGGTTTAGTTCGATCCCCATTTACACGACTTTACTTTATTACCATTTTGATGAATATCGAAATCCGGCATCGTTTGTAATTTTCATTAGTTAATTTTTAAAATTCGACTCGGAGTTGAAAACTCTTTCTTATGCTTTTGGATATCGCATATGTTGTTTCGTAATCCAAATTTTAAAGCCTCCAGTTGATGGATACGACAATTAATTGTCACCTCATACGGTGTCACCTTCGGAGCACCTTCCTTTCAGAACACCGACTCTTTACGTTCATTTTGTGATTGAATATTTCTTTACGTTTATTTTCTTTGACTTCTTCTGCGTTTGTTCGGATATTCTTTATACTTGCTATGACATTTCACTTTACAAACAATCTCAATGTCAACCTATAAACCATTTTTCTATTAGCTCATAAAAACTATCCTTCGCATGATTTCTAATAAACTAAATTATTGTCATCATATATACTATTTCGTTTTCATCTCAAGAACTGTTTTGTTGCTTTACAAACTATTTGGCTAATACCTTATAAACATTTTAAAATCATCCTATGGACCATTTTGCTACTATATCATAAACCATTTTACTATCATTTTGTTGGCACCTTATGAGCTACCTCACCACCCCCCCCCCCCCCCCCCCCCCCTCGTTTCAATTTTTTGTTATTTTCATACGTTATAAACCCTATTTCATACAATTTCATATCCACTATTTTTGACGAAAATGAGAATGAGTTGTTGGCTTCAAAAATATACATTGTCTGATCACCTATATTATATTTGGTGGAATAGATTTGATCATCTATGCATTCAGGAGGGGACCCATGCCATGCTTGTGAGTAGTCACTTAAATTTCTGTCGAAATCAAATTTTCCTACACATATTTCTGAAATTAAGATTTGGTGTGAATATCATATTATTTGGCAACGTCTTTTACCCTTGTCTCGACATAGCAATCACACCCGATACCACCCGAGTTTCGGGACGAAGCTCTACTAAGAGGGATCGACTGTAACATTTCGTTATTTTCAGGTCATTTCCGACGCTATTTAATTCCACTTTGTTTGAGTTCGTAGCCGTTTACTTTTAATTCTTATTATATAGTTAAATTTCGTAAGCTAAAAATTATCATTTAACGTAAACGGACACCATACAAATTAAAGTTTAAGTCAAGCAAGCATTATATTATTTTTTGAAAATAATAATTATTTTTTTATTTTATTTTTAGTGGTTACGTAAAGCTTTTACGTTTCGCGATAAATTTCGTTATGCGTTTACCCGGAAAACCACCAAAATAAATTTACGCTTTAGCAATATCATTTTATATTTTCAATGCTAAATGTTTTATAAAAACTTTACCCAATTTTATCCTCTTGGGCCGAATTTACCTTAAAAGAAAATAAATAAAATAATAAGTCATACAACCTTGATAGATAAACTTAATTTCTCAAGTATACATTTTAAAATAAATGATTACACTTATTATAAATTCCAAGGATTTTACCATTTTTGTTAAAGATATTAGGCTAGTCCTTTCACTTCACTTTTTCCATGGGATAAACCTCTAATTTAGGGGACATAAGATCGCAACGAATGATCAGAAACCACTAAACGAAAGTTTAATTGTTTCGCTAATTGACTAAAGATGACATAAAATTAGTTACTTTAGAGTTATTGGCACGACATGCAAACCGCGACACTAAAATTACGAAGCACGTTCTTTCAAAGGAATACCCTCCTTTCGTCTATGCCTCGTCAGTATAACTTAAATATAAAGAATGGAGAATGAATCTGATCATTTGTTTCTTCGTTGTTGGACCACATTATTTATCCAATTTATTTAATATTCTTGTATCAAATGTGAGGGATGGATTATTTTATGACATATTAGAATCCATATAGGCTAACAAAATAATTTATTAACGTATTAGGTCAGTGTCCTTTGATGACAATTTTTTTTTTTGAACGGCGAATTTTATTAAAAGAAAACACTAGCAAGAAGCTAGAACATTACAAGGACACAAGGTGAGGATTTTTTAACCAATCCACCCAACTAAACGTAGCTTTACATCTATAACGACACCAAAAGAAAGACGAGAGCACTAGATCATCAAAAATATTCGCCTTGGAAGAAGGAACAACGCCAAAAATCTTCTTATTCCGAAAAGCCCAAATGAACCACCATAGACCATAACACACCCCTTCTAATAATCTTTTATGCTTAGAAGGCAGCCGTAAATTAGTTATCCAAGAAATCCACTCATCAAAAGAATCAAGCTCCATGTAACTCACATCCCACCAAATACAAACCCTCCGAAAAATAGCTCTAACAACACTACAATTAAAGAACAAATGTTTCGAAGATTCAACACCCGTCTCGCATAGAGGACATAGAATAGAAGGGATATCTATACCTCTACGTGAAATGTTCCACCGAGTCGGTAAACCATTTATACGCACCTTCCAAGCGTGAACATTGACTTTAATAGGCACTTCTTTAATCCATCTTGTTTTGGAAGAAATATCTGGTAATCTATTGTTGTCAATATACCTTCGCGCCGAAGCAACTGAAAATTCCCCCGACCCATTTAAATCCCACGACCACCTATCCTCCGATGGACTTAACATCACTCCCTCCAAACTGTCCAAAAGATGATCCCACTGTTCGGATTCAATGCCACTACGCGGCATCCTACGCAAAGAGGAAGATAAAGAAGTCTGCTCAAATTTGAAAGCTACCGAAATGTGTTTGTTTACCTCAAGCGCATAAATGCGTGGAAAAACCTCTTTCAATCGCTGCTCCCCCCTCCACCGATCCTTCCAAAAAGAAGTATTCGACCCATTCCCTATCTTCTTATGCATCATACTTATAAGATCAATTCCATGAGAAGCTAACCTATCCATTTCTTTAATAATATCGCACCAAATCGACGTATGTCCGACATTCCCAGCTCTACCAATCCTACCATCAACTCCATGTATAGCATGAATGACCCTAACCCATAACGAGTCACTTTGATTAAAAAATCGCCAAACCCATTTAAACATTAACGCTCTATTAAGCGCGAATAAACTAGATACACCAAGACCTCCTTTCTCCTTTGACGTCAAGACTTTATTCCAACTAACCCAAATTGACCTTTTACTATCAAGATCATTGCCATTAAAAAAGTGACACCGGATTGATTCCATACGTTGTAGAACCAACATAGGAACCTTAAAAATAGACATATGATAAATAGGCATAGAACCAAAAACCGCTTTAAGAAGAGTGAGCCTACCTCCAATAGACAAAGTTTTCATCTTCCATTTAGAAAGTCGATTCACCATTTTGTCGATAACCTCATCCCATGATTTAATCCGAGACATACATCCCCCTACTTTCGAGCCAAGAAAAGAAAACGGAGTATTAAGAATGCCACAACCAATATGTCTCGTAACTTCTTCGACCTTCTCTATCGAAACCGCTAACCCCATGAGTTTACTTTTACTAAGATTAATACTAAGACCCGAAGCCCGTTCAAAACACTTTAACATATACATTAAAGTATCAATATTCCGCTTACTCCATTGACCCATGAATATAGCATCGTCCGCATAAAACATATGAGATAAAGTCATAGAAGAGTTAATCTTGATACCATTAAACATACCCGCATCCTCCACTCTTTTAAAGGACAAATGAAGACTCTCCATAACCAATATAAATAAGAAAGGAGATAACGGATCACCTTGTTTTAAGCCTTTATAAAATTGAAATTCCTCCGTCGTACTTCCATTTACTAAAACCGAACCACGAGAAGATCGAAGGCATTCTTGTATCCAACCACACCATTTAGCACCAAAGCCAAAACGATTTAAAACGTCTCCTAAGAAATCCCAACGAACGGAATCATAAGCCTTTTCAAAATCAATCTTGAAAATAAACGTTTGTTTTTTTTTCGCTTTACACCATTGAAGAACCTCGTTGAGAATGAGCGGACCGTCTAGAATTTGTCTATCCGCCACAAAAGCCGATTGAACCTCACTAACTAAGTCACCCAACACACCAACAAGCCGATTAGCCAAAATTTTCGCAATAATTTTATATAAGCTCCCTATAAGACTAATTGGACGAAAGTCCTTAACCAATTTAGCATCCGGAATCTTAGGGATCAAAGCAATAAACGACGCATTACAACCTTTAGGAAAATTACCGGAAGTAAAAAAATGTTGAACCGCCGCCACTACATCCTTTTCAATTAAAGACCAATATCTTCTAATGAAACCAAAAGTAACTCCATCCGGTCCCGGAGATTTATCAATCCCACAATCCCACACCGCCCGCTTAATCTCTTGGTACGAAATATCACCTTCCAATTCATTTTTTTTCAGCTCACTAATCGTACGAGGAAAATCAATATTGATCACTGGACGAATACGACGAGGCTGCTGGAACCGAGTACTAAAATGCTCCAAGAACTCCTTTTTAACCATAGCCGGATTATCGATCCACATACCATCTTTTAAGACTCCACGTATACCAAGTTGATTACGTTTCTTATTTAAAATCCCATGATAAAACTTTGTATTCTCGTCTCCTTCTATCGCCCATTTTATCTTAGCTTTTTTGCGCCGCCTCTAAATTATCCACTTTCTCCGCTTCTTGGATGTCTTTAATGATCTCCATTCTTTTATATAGAATATCATCCGTAGCATTGGTCAATAACAATTTCCAAGTCATGGAGATCTTTTTTAAAAGCCCTTTTTTTACACTTATTAGATTGTCTCTTCCCATTCCACTCACGAATACACTTTTTAAGAAATTTCATCTTATACATCAAGTACAACATAGGATTTACCTCAACGATTGGACATTCACACCAAGCTTTCGAAATCATCTCTTCAAATCCGTCTATCTCGAACCAATAATGATACATCCTAAAAGGGATAGGGCCATAATCATGGGAAGAATCACGCAACATAATAGGTCTATGATCCGATAGGTACCTATCCAACGTTAAAGCCGAAAAGTTAGGATTCACACCCAACAAGCCTTCCGACATAAGAAATCGGTCTAGCTTACTCATCTTCTTAGCGGATCTATGACACCAAGTGAAAGAACAACATCCAAGGGGGATCTCTTGAAGATTTGCTTGTAAAATAAATCTATTAAAAGCATCCGTACCATGAGCATGAAATAACTAGCCAAATCTTTCATTCTTGAATCGAACCTCATTAAAATCTCCCATAACGATCACCTCCCCGTCCCATTTACTAATCACATGAACCAAATAATCCCAAAGCATTTTCTTTTCGGCATATTCTTGAGGAGCATACACCGAAATAATCAAAAGATTTACACCACTACATAACCAAGACCCGCTAATCATAACAAAATAATCAGAAATCGTCGAATTGTTTTTCTTAAAAGCCGACTTCTCCCACACACATAAAATGCCACCCGAATTACCAACCGCTGGACTATACACATACTCAAAAACATAGTTACCCCCAACAACTTTTAACATTCAAATCAAAAGAAATATTCCTCCTCTTGGTCCCCTCTTGTAAGGTAAGAAAATTCACCTTATGAGAAAACACAATCTCCTATCCCAATCCTTTATTTTGGGCCTTAAGGGTTTAGGCCTTAACGTTAAAGAAACCATATTCATTTAAAAAAACCTCGTTTCCTCCTGAATTTCAATATTTCTTCAATATTTTCATACATCTTCCATATTGGTAAACCCATCGTCTTTCCCACCATTGAATCAATTCCTCCATAACAGTTAATAACGAACCCCCCGTCCTTTTAATTTCTATCTTGTTGCTTTACCCTTGAACCAATAGAAACCGATCCCCTTTTTCGTTGACAGACCCGCTGCCTTCATTATTACCCATAGACTTCGTATCACACTCAACCTCTGTTTCCTCACAGGAGTAAATCCAGGAGGAAAAGGAATACTCACTGTTTCATCGACTTATCTATTTTCTCCTCCACATTTCTCTTTTTATTCCATAGCGAAATATAGCTCAAAGGATCAGAGAATATTAACATCAAAATCCATTACCTTTCTCTTCAGCTTGCACATTCACATCTTCCTTCACCGAGTCCTGGAACCATACTAACGTTATATCCCCTTCCTTCTCTACATCACTACCATCAAAGTCTTCCTTAATAAAACTACGGATTGCTCGTCTTCCGATTCGCTAATATCTTCCCTCTTGTCCATCAAAATCAGAGAAATCCATCCCATGGTATTTCTTTTGCTCTCACCAAAAATCCTCTTCCTTTATATGATTTTGAACTTTCGAGTATTTTGATTTTCCAGGAGTAAGAAAAATACACAACCCTTCTTACTATACAAACACCCTTCACTAATTTCTCCAAAAAAGCATCTACCTCCATTTGCCGCAATCCTATTCACTAGCGTACTTTCCGACCATAAATTGAGAGGTATTCCTTCAATGTCTACCCAATGATACGTTCATCAATAAACAAACTCTTTGGACGCTTGTATGAGTAGAGAAAACCATGATGTCCTCCTAAGCACAGATGACTGAAATTAGCTTTAGTACTTCCGTTTTAAAATCATCATGATCCACACACCTCCCCTATACCTTAAATTAATGTCAAACCGAAAGCCATCCATATTCCCAATAACCATTCTCATATTATCAAAACTGCGAATTCTTTAACTTTACCAAGCAAACCTAACGAGTAATACCATTGTTAAGACATGATTCTCATCAAGAAGTAAAGCTGGTACACACGCTTACTGTCGATTTTGTATCCCATTAACAACCATTATCATAAGGACCTTTTATTTTTTTTTGTCCGTTCACTGTCCATTATCGAAATTGACTTCTGTTTTTTTTAGGCCTACATAATTACCATTCTGATGCGTATATCCACCACTATTAACAGCAGACAAAGGAGGTCTCATGCAACCTAGCGACCGTTCGCGTGACGATGATGACTAACCCCATCCATAATAACACAAATTGCTAACCAAAACGGTCTACATCATATACACTAATAAATCGATAACGAAGCCATATCTCTTACCCGCCTTAGACTTCTATCCGGGATGAATGCATCAACCACCTCTGACCGTAATGTTTAACAAACATTCATAATCCTTTGCCTACGTGATCCGGAAAATTTGTAACGAAAATAGATGTCGAAATCTTTTGTACCTCTCCTCTTTGGAAATAGCCACCATGTTACCCAACTCCAACCAAACAAATAAAAAAAAAAAAAAAAAAAAAACCCTAAAAAAGAAAATTGCATGAATCAAACCCAAAATCGCACAACGTCAATCAAATAAAATAATAAAAATGAACACATAAATGTCTAAACACGCTAACGTTCCTATCCGTAGTCACGTTAGTAATAGGGATCAACGATAATGAAGAGCCTAGAACCAATCACTGGAATAGGGCGAACAAGGTTAAGAACATATGATCCATATTTAATCAAACGATATTCAATGATTGATGATTAACAGGATTCGAATCAAGCAATTAGAATGATCGCCATAGGGTTTTTTTAAATTGAAAATAGGAGATCCTCTCTTAGATATACAGTAGGAGAGTAAATATGTGTCGAGTTAAACACATTTTATTTTTTTATATTGTTAACATTTCAAAGTAAAAGTTATGTCACGTTGATGAACCAAATCAAGATCGTTGTAATTAATTTATTTTCGGATAATGACCGAAAGCAAATACCTTTTCCGTCTCAAAATGTTCACCCATAAAAATCACACGGTTTTATAGAAAAAAATTATTATTAATTTTTATTTTTTATTTTTTTTCAAAATAACACTATCTTTAACTAATTAATTAATCATTATATTAAATTTTGTGATAATAATGTTTATTAATAGTAATATGATAAACTTAATCAAACTTTAATTTAGTAGTAAACAATTACTTTTAAAGAACCTAAAAAGAAAGATGGATAATTATTAGGTATATCATTGTACTATTTTTAAAGGATTAAGCCGTAAAATAGCACCAAACTTTTTCAAATTTATCGATTTGGTATGTGTACTCTTTAAAAGTTGTACAATAGCAGCGAACTTTCAATAAGTGTGTCGATATGCACATTTTGATGACGTGTTGTACATGAAAGGCTAACAGGTGGCACCATTTATAACGTGACACGTCATCAAAATATACATATCGACACACTTATTGAAATTTTGTTGCTATTGTACAGCTTTTAAAGAGTATACGTACCAAATCGATAAATTTGAAAAAGTTTGGTGCTATTTTTCCGCTTAATCCCTATTTTTAACTTTATACACCTACTGTTATTGAACGATCAAAACACATACATTTTGTTTCTATATACCTATTATATTTAGTGGCGGTTTCATTAAGCAATTTATAGTCAATTTATTAAACTTGTGACACATATAGTTTAAGGTGAAAATCAACATGAGTTTGTATTTAAAAAAATAAGTATTTATCTCTTTTTCCTTAGCTTTTACAAACTAATAAATTCACCTTGTTAGTGACATGTCTCTTTTCCTTAGCTTTTGCAAACTTATAAATTCACCTTGTTATTGACATGTCTTGTATCTTGAAAAGGATAAATCATTATTGTAACTTATTTGGTTTAAAGTTGTATATACCTGGTTGTTATTGTTTGTTGGAAATTTAGTTCAATTGTAAGAAACTGGTCATACCGAAATATGGGGCTGGAGGTACGGAATTTAAAGTGTAATACTTGCATGCTGACAAAAATAACTAAGAAACCATTTCAAAATGTAAAACGTGAAACTAAAGTTTTAAAGCTGATCCACAGTGATCTCTGTGATCTGCATGATACTCCTTCATTGAGGAATAAAAAGTACTTTGTGGCATTTATTAATGATGCTTCAAGGTTTTGCTATGTTTATTTATTACATACTAAGGATGAAGCATCAGATAAATTCAAAGTATTCAAAACTGAAGTTGAATTACAACAAGGGTCTCTAATCAAAAGATTCAGGACTGATTGGGGAGGTGAGTACATGGATACTATGTATTTTTAGTCTGTTGGTATTATCCATGAAACGACTGCCCCTATACTCCACAACAAAATGGTATATCTGAAAGGAAAAACAGGGTACTGAAAGAGATGGTTAATTCTATGTTGTCCTATTCAGGGCTGAGTCAAATGTTCTGGGGTGAAGCTATGTTAACAGCTTGCTATTTATTAAATAGGGTTCTCAATAAAAAGAATAGGATAACCCCTTATGAACCCTGGACTAAAAAGAAACCAAACCTGAATTATCTCAGAGTTTAAAGTTGTAGGGCAGTTGTAAGACTCCCTGATCCAAAGCTGAAAACTTAGGGTGAAAGAGGCATTGAATACATCTTTGTTGGATATGCTGAGCATTCCAAGGCTTTTAGGTTCTATGTTATTTAATCTAATGATTCAGTTGCTATTAACTCAATCATTGAATCAATGGATGCTATTTTTGATGAGCATAGGTTCTCATCAGTCCCTATACCAAGTCAGAGGTCCCTGGTAAAAGGAACTGAAGACTCTTGATAACATCAAATATTTAATACTTTTTAGAGTCAAAAGCCCCATGAAAATGCTTGCAAATATCTTATAAATACCTGAATATGATACTTAATCACGTATTTTTTTGTTTTGAGGAAAAACGCAAGCATTTGGCAAGAAACACAATAATTAGACAATAATATCAAGATAAACAAGGCATTGGAGTTTAATGACGTGATTAATGGATGCTTCTACGAAAGAATAATATATATAAATCTATCCACTTATGATTTGGAGTTACTATGAAACGCTCGTGAAAGAATTATGTGAAGAAACGAAGCCGAAGAAGAAATGCTCCTGAGATATTTTGGGAAAAGTGCCCTAGTATTATGACCATAACTTCTTCGTACTAACTCCTTTGAAGTCGATTCAAGTGGCCATGGAAAGAGGAAAGTGATATCTACAACTTTCGTGTTGTGTTTTGGTGTTAATACCCTAGATCACAACTGAAGGACGCACTATTTTGGCAATAATATTCACATGTTGCTGAGAGATCTCGCATAACCACTTAATAGTTCGCCTAAACCACTTACGTATAACTGTTCATAACCACTACAGTTACGCCATAAACACTTATGTTACACCGTAAACCTTCCATTTGGTTACGCCGTAAAGTCCATTTTGCCTATATTTTAGAAAGTACATCAGCAAGGTTAAGGCGTAAACCAACGAATCAGTTATGCCGTAAACCATTAGAAACCTATAAATAGGGGCCAAACTCAGCCTCATTTGGCATCCTTTCTTCCCCCCATCAAGGGGAATGATTGAAACATCATCCCAAGTCCTTTTCCAACACTCCTCAGCCGTCATTTAATAGAGAAGTCGGTCTGGATCATCATCATCATACTAGTGTGGTTCGGTTCTTATGTTTTCATTACTTTTATTAATTGACCATGATATTGATTGTATGAACATAATTGTCGGCTAAGCTTCCTTTGTGTTATCTTTTTATTAATTAATTGTCTTTGTGGTTTAATTGATTTATGTTCTTTGGGTTATCAAATCGGTTTTCACTCTTTGACCATAAGTGTGCGCAATATTTGTTAGAGACCACTAATAAATATTCATTAACCGTGTACTATGACGCTAGGTTACCTTTACCAACAGGAACCAAGATCTCAGTCATCAGGACCAATGAGATTGAGACTAGTGTTATAGGGAAGGATTCGATGACCATTCGGTTTGGACGATGCCAAATAGAATAATTATTTAAATCACTTACTTTTAAGATGTAAATTAGATAGCACTCTCTTTTCCGCTTCACTGCATTTAAAACCTTTCAATTAAGTTCTTATTTCCTCAAGCCAAACGTGACAAATTTAATTTGCTTTCTAGTTTAATAATAGATAGCCTCGTTTTAAAAGCCTTACACATAGCTCTTTGGTTCGACCTCGGACTTATCCCAAGTTTATTGCATGCGACCGGCTACACTGCTCGTTAGTGTGTATATAGATCTTAGGTGGTTCGCAGTTTATAAATTTAAAACTTGATCTATTTAAAAGAAAATATGCATCAAGTTTTTGGCGCCGCTGTCGGGGAGCTGTATTTAGGTTTTTGATTTGAGGTTTTAGGATTTATAGTATTTTTAGTTTAAAATGGAAATCGATATTAGTAAGATGACCTTAAACGAATATTTGATGGATGAAAACAGGCATAGGAGTTACACTTTTAGGAAGAGTATTGCTCCCGTGAGGAATGGAATTTTGGTTTATCCTGACTCCGATGAGGAGGATGAAGAGTATTGTAGTCTGCCTTCTTTACTCCCATGTTTTCAAACTCCTCAACCTTGTGCCATTATCCATTCCGTGCATCATAATAATCATAATGAAGTTGACACTGATAACATAACTATAGAAGAATATGAAAAATATGAATTAGCAATGCTGACTAAGAAAAATGGAATACAGGTTCCCACTCAGGATTTCACATCCCAGTTTTTCAATCAATCACCTAATCCACCTTTGCATAAGAAGGATTCCTTAGATGAAATCTTGGATGACTTGTTCGAAATAAGGGCAGAAAACATAAGAAATATGGAACATGAAGTTCCAAATAGGTGTAATGGTATCACTAATTATGAGGATAGTGACCAAGAGGATGGCAAACTTCCCGACCTTCCTACCTTCTCTACTACTAGTAAATTTGCTAGTGTTTGTGAACAGGGTGAAGATAACATAGATGTCAACACTGCTCATGAATTAGAGGAAGTTCAGGTGAAGGAAATTGAAATGGATGAAGATTATGACATTGACCATTCAAACATTAAAGAAGCGATACAATGGAGTCCTGCTCAAGACCCCTTCTTAGTTTTTTTGGAGCTCGATGTTCAGTCAAGTTTCTTGCTACACACCATACCATCATCCATTTCTAATGAGGTAAAGAGGGAATTTAAAATTCCTCACAGGTATAAATCTTTAACCTCCATCGCTCCTCGTATAGCATACTTACACCCTTATAGTGTATGTGGCTACTATCATCCACACTTTATTTCAAGCGATGGGATGAACACCCCGTTGATTACTAAATAAGGGTGCAGTCAAGCTGGTGACTCGAACAAAAACAAGCGCTTCGTGAGAGGCACCCCATGTCTATTTTTAAATTTATGTCTTGTTTCATTTCCGCATATTAGTTGGTTTGTATGTTTCTAACTGAATCTTGCAGGTTCTCATAGCAAGGAAATGGAATTCGAGGTCACTTCGACTCGTATTCATGTGGTTCAAAATGTTTCTGTTTAGGCGTAACCACTCTGGTTATGCCATAACAAATGTATATACGGCGTAAACATTTTATTTGGTTACGCCGTAACCTTACTTAAAACAGAATTTCTAAAAATATTTTCCACATGATTACGTCGTAACCCAACTCTTGGTTACACCGTAACCTCCTTCTGAAAACCTGAATTTAGTTCGAAATTTTTACAAAACCTTGTATAATTAAATGAACTTTGTGGGTACGTTCTCTGGAAACTCTCACGAGACTTCACTCGTCCACTTGGGCTACCTAGTGGTTTAAAAGGCTTGTTGCATTCGCTAAATGCAATCGTAATTCCTACGAAAGTGAGTTAGGATTGTATTATTATTCTGTACATTTTGGTATCTTCCTTTTAGCCGAATTTATGCTTTTGGTATTAGTTTTATTGCAGCTAGTACACGTTGATGCACATGAAGTGGTGCTTGGTTAATTATTGGTTGCGGGAAAACATTTCAAATCCGGATTAGTTAGATACCATGCCGAAGATGATGATGGGATATTCGTGATTATGGATGTTGCTCGAAGAGGCTGACTCGAAGCATGGCTTAGAGCATGCTGTCTCTTCGTTATACCGAGCAAATCCAAAGGAGTCTTTCGTTCTAATTCTACTCTTATTTTTTATTTTCATTTCCTTAAATGTACAATAGGAAAATTGTACAAACCAAGTGGGGAGATGGGAGTAGAATTATCACTTGACCAATATTTGCCTTTGATTTTCTAGTTTTCTTTGAAAAATTATGCCAATTTTAAAATTTTTGACATGTTTTTCCTAATAAACTAGAATAAATCTTTATCGGACACACTTTTACACTTTAATTCAATTGGTAAGGTTAAGCCTAATGATTCCGTTTTCATCTATTATTCAAAAATCCACCAAAAATATGAGTGTGCCGGTAGTATTGTAAACTTTAGAACTTGGCCTGTACATCATTTTGAGACCTAATTGATTAGTTGGAATAGATAGTTCAAGAAGGCAACATCTTAGGAAATCACCAAAATAGCCTATATGTGTGTGTTTTATCGACTTGTCACACTGACTTGTCGACCTCCCCGTGTTAAAACCTTTGTTGCACTCAATTTTAGTGCAAGATGCCCCTAGATCACCTCGTTAAGCCAATCCATATTTAAATCCCATTATGTATCATTACACCATTTCGCCTGAGCCTACCCTATAGTCTATATTCTTTATGTTGAATTTTCTGGCTACCTAAGTCCATGGTTCGAGGAAATTGGTTCAAAGATTGGTACTTTCGTTGATGACATATTATATTGATCATAGAAGACCTCCCGGTATTGTCACTTTCGATATTGTTTATCTCAAGTGGGGGGATGTGTTATTTATATCCAGACGCAAAAAAAAAATTAAAGAAAAAGGTGGTGCAACTATAAGCCACCTAAAACCACCTAAGTATAAAGGTGCAACTATAAGCCACCTAGTGATTTGGAGAATGATGCAACTATAAGCCATCCTAGATTGTGGGTTAGCATACTCCGCAAGATCTCATTATTAGCTAACCCATTATGAAGATATGATCAAGTTTTCCCACTAGAAGACTTGGACTATGGATGGACAGTAGCTGGTTATGAATACCTTAGATCTATATGACTATTTGTTTTGTGTTTTTTTATCTTAACAACCATTAAATGTGTATCTCATGTCTATCCTAACACTTTATATATCACCCAATAAACCAATTTCACCCATGTTGCCTTTAAAAATTGTTAGACCCTAACTCTAGTTGGTGGAGATTTGTGTACTTTCCAAGCTTATGATAGAATACATACTATGACAGTGCAATTGAGTGATCACCCAGAAAATGAAACACATAGATTAGTGAGAGTATGTGTAACAACCTGAGTTTCAGGTCAACACTTACTTCGAGCCATGATAATTATTTCACTATATAGTTGGATATAGTTATTATATTTTTAGTCGGTTTGGTGAAAAATTTCCATTTATTGGGTAATTACAAGCCGTGTTTCAAATTTTTCTATTCGTTTAAGCGTCTAAGAAATTTTAGAAAATTTTATATTCTTGCTCTGAGAGTGCGATTTTTTTTAGTGTTTTAGGGCTTTTCCTGTGTTTTTGTAAAAACCGTGTCTAAAGTCGTGGTTTACGTGATTTAACATTTTATTAAATGTTTTAAACTAAATTAGATTTGACGGAAGAAAAATATTTATGAAATTATAAAACCGAGCCCTATGGTCGGTTATAAACCCGAAACCACCACACTTGTGTTATAATTTATAAACTTTAAAGGACTAAAAGTGACAATAGTCTAAACTACCTAACCTATATAAACCCACACATATGCATACAATTCCATGTCTATAAAAAATTTCTTTTCTTTCTCCCTTGCTCCCCCTCATCGTCGGACACCACCACCACACTACCAAACCCATCAAAATTTTTACATGCATTACGATCCATTTTGAAAATATTAATCCCCACATTGAAACAAACATATCCCATTGTTAGGAATTATTGATTTGATGATACAAAAATAATGATACAAAAAGAATGATAAAAGAATGAAACAAGAAGGTACTAATTTGACATTATGGAATTCTACAAAAGATAGAGGATTCTGGAATATCTCCTTAAAAGATAAAGATCAAAGATTAGGAAAGATTTAGTTTCCTAATACAATTATTTAGTTTCCTTTGTAAGTCTTTTGGACTCTCTATATAAAGAGATCCCTAGACATTGTTTATGTGTGTGTTTTAAAAGATGTAGACGTCTATGGTGTTTTACCCTTAAGATCAAAGTGTCTTTGATCCCTGTTATAGTTAGGTAACACGTTTTATACTGATCATTAGAATTGGGGCTTGTATGAATGTAAAACCTTGTAAAAATAACATTGTTCTTTATTTATATTCTGCTGCGTATCAATACTTTGTTATTTTTTATCGTAGGAGTTTTAAACGATTCTTCACAATTGGTATCAGAGCCAGGTTGCTCTTGATCTAGGATCTACAGGGTTTTTAAGGTATAAGGGTTTCAAGATTATGTTTTTTGGTAACTATTGAAAATCGATAGTATTAGGGTTTTGAGCAAACCCTAATTTGGAAAAAGCAGAAAGTATGGTTCTCGGTTCTTCATAATAAAGGTTATACGTTCTTGGTGTTGTTATTGACTATATCTGCTTGGTGATATATGGGTTACGAATGAAACTTATGAAAACCCTAAAGTCCGTGTTTACTGCTTAATCATTGTAATCTGATGGTCGTACATCTTTGTTAAACGAAATCCTAACAGGAGTAATGAATCAAGAAGGAGCAGCAGGTTATTCAACGTTAAGGAGTGATCTTTATTCTTCATCAAGTGTTCCTGAATGACAGATGATTGTAGGATGGTTTTTATATCCTAAACCCTAATTTTTAAAGGTAATGAATGTTGTTACTGCTAATCTTTCTTTTAAGGTTTCTGTTATAAAGAACACTTGTTCAATTTATGATCTGATTAATGATTGTGCGACAAGAAAAGGTTTTCTTGTTTACTACTGCTGATTTTTGGAAGTTTGCATTCAAATTGTGTATAGACCTGGGTTTGTGATAAGATGGGTCGAGGGTATTTTATGTTAGTAATGAAGATATTAGGGTTGTTATTCGACAACTTGTTGTGGGTTTGGACTCAACTCAACAGAACTCGTGTGATTGATTGCATGTGACAGGTTGAAATCATATATTTGGGTTTTGGATTCGTTTTGAGAAGAAGACTAATGATATGAATGTTACTGTGATTTTTAGTCCTCACTTTCTAAACCAGGTATATGAATGAAGTTATGATTCACAGATTTGAAGTTGGGATCTGTTATAATGTAAGAAAAACCCTAATTGTTTTAGGATTTATATTCGGTTCCTATAACAACTTCTTGTAGCAGTATATATTTAGTGCTGACTTCTAGTGCTGATGCCAGTTTTAATGCTAGTATATTGTTAATGCTGCCAAGTATATACGGTTAGTACTGTTGGTTCGTGATTAATGCTGCAAAGAGTGCTTATATAGTTAATACTGCTAGTGTACACTTAATGTTGTTGCGTAGTTGTTACTACTACTAGAGGTAAAAGCAGTTAGTTACTACTGCTGGGCTTAAAAGAATTACTACTGATAGCTCCGTCCGACATCGAACAACACATGATTTGGATCTCGGTTGGAACAATACAAGATTAATGCTGCTCATATTATTATGTTAATGCTGTTTCAATCGTTGGCTATTATTTTTGGGATTAATTGATTGAATTGATTACGGAGACAATTGTTTATCACTTATTTGAAGTTGAAGTGGAATTTCACGAGTGAGTGTTCTTATCATATCTTAAACTCAAGTTTGGTTGGATTATGACTTTGAAGATAACTTGTTCGAGCTTAAAATCGATGTTGATGAAGACTTGTCAAATCTAGCAATGTGTGATCTACAAACTTTTGGTGCTCAATGCGCACATTTGCTATCACTTAAAGGAGTTACATTGTAGTGCTTAGTGTCTCAGTTAGATGAGGATTTTGTCAAGAGATTGAGGTCTACTTATACTTCAAGGAATTACGTATGAGTTTGGAGCCACGTGGATTATACAAGAAATAAGACACATGTTTGTGTTATTCTACTTCAGCATCAAGTTTGTAATACTGAGTTCTCTCCATCAGTAATCATTACAAAGAGCCAACAGAATAAGAGATTCAAGAATATGATAAAGTGTTTAACCATTTGGATATGTTAAATGCACCATTTGAGGGGAAGGTTTTCACTTGTGCAAAACAAGTTAAACCTTCTTACTACTACTAAGACATTATTACTACTGCTAGTTTAAATTTCTACTGCTTGAATTCATTATTCTTATTATGCGTTATGGAGGATAATTTGAGACATTGGAAATATTGGATTAGAAGTTTAATATATGGTTTGTAGTTGTAAAGATTAAAGTTGCATATGTTCACAAGTCCCTTAATAGATAATGACAAAAAAGGGAAGATGTTACAGAGATGATATAATTTGCAACTTATTAAGTGTGGTGGCATGGCATGGAACATGGATTATATGTTCATTGTGTTGAAGAAGTTTCAACAAGTTCAAAGGAAATCTTAAGTTACGGGGAAGATTAAAGATTGTTTCATTCATGAAAGATCAGATTTGAAGATGAAGATTGCTGAAGATTAAGCTACTATAGATCATCTTGGAATCAGTGTTTGTTTTGTCATCATCAAATAGGGGAAGATTGTTGGAAATTATTGATTTGATGATAAAAAAAAACAATAATACAAAAAGAATGATAAAAGAATGAAACAAGAAGATGCTAATTCAACATTATGGAATTCTACAAAAGATGGAGGATCCCGGAAGATCTCCTTAAAAGATAAAGATCAAAGATTAACAAAGATTTAGTTTCTTAAGACAATTATTTAGTTTCCTTATTAAGTCTTATGGACTCTCTATATAAAAAGATCCCTAGACATTGTTTATGTGTGTGTTTTAAAAGATATAGACGTCTATGGTGTTTTAGCCTCAAAATCAAAGTGTCTTTGATCCCTCTTATAGTTAGGTAACACGTTCTATACTAATCACATAGAATTGAGGCTTGTATGAATGTAAAACCTTGTGAAAATAACATTGTTCTTTATTTATATTCTGCTGCGTATCAATACTTTGTTATTTTTGATCCTAGGAGCTTTAAACGATTCTTCACACCTACTAAAAATCTTGAACATGCAATAAGTATTTTGCTAGTTTTAATTTGGGTTAAGTTCTTGAAGATTTGGGTTAAAAATGGTGTTCATTTGTGATAGATCTAGTGTTATTGCAAGTGGGTTTTGATTTAAAAGTTGTGGTTTGTTGTTTGGGTCTTGTTCGAGCCACATCCAAAGGGTAAAAGCCGAAAAAAAGTTTTGTGAGATATTTTCTTGTGTCGAGTTGATTGTAAGAATACTTTGAAGCTTGTTGTATTGTTATTTTATATGTTTATTTGCATGTATGTGATTTATACTAGAGATCCGAGTGCGAAAGTGTCAAATGAGTATTTGGTTGTTGATATAAAGTGGAATGAGTTTATTGGGTATAAATAAGCTAGTTAAGAGTATTTTTGATGTCGTTGAAGGTGAAAAATGGCGTTTTAATGGGTTTCGTACTAGTTGATTTCGAGCAGAAAGTTTGACAGCCGCGTGGCGTGTCAAATTTTTTTCAAACTTATTTTAAGTAATAAAGAATGATAGAGTACAGTCTTGCGGTCGTTTTGATATAAAATAGGTCTCGTAACTCTTAAAAACAAATCTTTTACGGCCAAATGAAGTTGAGTAATATTTTGTAAGAAAAGTCAATTACGAAGTTTGACTTTTAAAAGTCAAAGATGTGCAAACTTTTGAGTATGGTCTTTTTATGTCAATAGATTCGTCAAGTTAGTAAAATAATAATGAAATATTATTTTGGATTTATATTATCCTTACTTTTGGTACCTTTCTAAAAATCAAAACTTTGCGATAAATGTTGTACAATTATTGGTGCTTCGAAATAAATATTTTGAGTCGCACTTGGAGATTCATGGTATATAATTATATATATGTGATAGCTACTATGCAAGTATACATTATATAAATTATATTTCTCGTAGTCACGTACCGCTATATATAATATAAGTCGCGATTGAGACGTGAAGTTGTTTGCTCATGTTGAGTTATTAATTGGATACTTTTGCTTAAGGCGAGTTCATAGCCTCACATTTTAAATCTTTTGGTTGTTTTATAAACCCGCGAGGGAGATACATGCTTGTTTTTGAAAATCGAACACATGTGATTTTATGGTATGCTGGACCCGATTATGAGATATTTTCGCATGAGTAGCTATTGCCAAAGTCTCTAATTTCATGAACCGTTAATTACCCGCGAGGTAAATGCTTGTGCCTTAAATAGATCTATTGGTTTTGACAACTCCGTCCGAGGTATGGATCCATTGGTGAACACCCTGTCAAACGGACGTTTTGTATGGAGACGAGTAGGTATGAGGCAATAATACCTTGCTTTGGGGCAAATTATAGATATATGAAAAGATATATGTAGTGTTAATGTTATGTGTCATGAGCTCAATGCGTGAAATGAAATTGATACATTGTATTCGTTGCAATGTTTTTCCCGAGAACTATACGTGTGTTTAAAGTTTTATACTCATTATTTATAAACTCTGTGGATTCACTCAACAATTTTGTTACGTTTTTAGCATGTTTTATTTCAGGTAACCAAGGATAATGGCAACGATGGAGTGGAGGTTTTGTGCGTATGGTTGCTTGTGTAGAAGATTTCTAATGTGTTCCTTGTTTTTATAAAACAATGTCTTTAATTTTAAAACAATTACTTTTCAAATGTTGTGATGGATTTGGTTACGATCTCTTTTAGGACTAAACGCATTTACTCTAATTTTCAATAATGGAACACATGTTTTGTAAACGTCTCTTTTGTGTCGTTTTCTGTATCTTGGTGTATTGTGCTATGAAGTAACACCTATTGTGAATTCCGCTGCGCTACCAAAAAATGGGGGTGTTACAGTATGAGTGTGATTCGTTTTTCCTTTCGTGAAAAGCTCGGTTTAGAATTTTCTAGCTAAGTAATTTTTAAATTCATATATTCCTTAATAACCAGGGATATATCTTTTTGAGAATTGTTTAACAGGTCTACTTGAGGGCAAGTAGAAGTCAAGTGGAGGGATATTTGATAACATCAAATATTTAATACTTTTTAGAGTCAAAATCCCCATGAAAATGCTTGCAAATATCTTACAAATACCTTAATATACTTAATCACTTATTTTGTTGTTTTCAGGAAAAACGCAAGCATTTGGCAAGAAACACGAGAATCAGACAACAATATCAAGATAAACAAGGCATTGGAGTTTAGTGACGTGATTAATGGATGCTTCTATGAAAGAATAATCTATATGAAGCTACCCACTTATGATTTGGAGTTCCTATGAAAGGCTCGTGAAAGAATTATGTGAAGAAACGAAGCCAAAGAAGAAATGCTCCTGAGATATCTCGGGAAAAGTGCTCTAGTATTTTTTCTATAACTTCTTCATAATAACTCCTTTGAAGTCGATTCAAGTGGCCATGGAAAAAGGAAAGTGATATCTACAACTTTCGTGTTTTGGGTTAAAGCCGGATCATAACCGAAGAGCCACAAATTTGCAATAACTACAATATTGCTGAAGAGATTACGCCATACGCCATAACCACTTCTGTTACCCCATAACCACTTATGTTATGCCATAACCACTTACGTTACGCCATAACCACTTCAGTTACGCCATAAACACTTATGCTACACCATAAACCTTCCATTTGGTTACGCCGTAAAGTCCATTTTGCCTATATTTTGGAAAGTCTACATCAGCAAGGTTACGGCGTAAACCAATGAATTAGTTACGTCGTAAACCATCAGAAACATATAAATAGGGGCCGAATTCAGCCTCATTTGGCATCCTTTCTTCCCCCCATCAAGGGGAACGAGTGGAACATCATCCTAAGTCCTTTTCCAGTACTCCTCATCCGTCATAGAAGAGAGAAGCCGGTCCCGATCATCATCATCATACTAGTTTGGTTCGGTTATCATGTTTTCATTACTTTCATTAATTGACTGTGATATTGATTGTATGAACATAATTGTCGGCTAAGCTTCCTTTGTGTTATATTTTGATTAATTAATTGTCTTTGTGGTTTAATTGATTTATGTTCTTTGGGTTATCAAATCGGTTTTCACTCTTTGACCATAAGTGTGCGCAATATTTGTTAGAGACCACTAATAAATATTCATTAACCGTGTACTATGATGCTAGGTTACCTTTACCAACAGGAACCAAGATATCAATCACTAGGACGAATGGGATTGAGACTAGTGTTATAGGGAAGGATTCGATGACCATTCGGTCCGGACGATGCCAAATAGAATAATTGTTTAAATCACTTAGTTGATTAAGATGTAAATTAGATAACACTCTCTCTTCTCTTTCACTGCATTTAAAACCTTTCTATTAAGTTCTTATTTCCTCAAACCAAACGTAACAAATTAAATTTGATTTCTAGTTTAATAGTAGATAACCTTATTTTAGAAGCCTTACACATAGCTCTTTGGGTCGACCTTGGACTTATCCCAAGTTTACTGCACGCGACCGGGTACACTGCTCGTTAGTGAGTATATAGATCTTAGGTGGTTCGTAGTTTATAAATTTAAAACCTGATCTATTTAAAAGAAACAACTCTAGTGGTTCAGTGGTCCCTGGAAAGGTCACTGAGGAGGTTGTTCAGCAACCTGAGCCTGAGCTTAGGAAAAGCAAAAGGCATAGGACTCCAACGGATTTTGGGCCTGAATTTCAATTATACTTAATTGAAGGTACAAGGGATGAGGTCTCTAACCAACACTCTTATTGCTTTAATGTTGAGGATGATCCCAAAACTTTTGATGAAGCAATGAAGTCCCAGGATGTTGCTTTCTGAAAAGAAGCAATTAATGATGAGATGGATTCCATCATGTGCAATAACGCTTGGGTGTTGACTGATCTACCTCCAAGTTGCAGACCTCTAGGTTGCAAATGGATCTTCAAAAGAAAGTTGAAGGTAAATGGAACTGTTGAAAAGTTTAAGGCAAGGCTAGTCATTCAGGGCTTTAAACAAAAGTCAGGGATAGACTACTTTGATACTTATACCCCAGTGGCACGTATCAGTACCATAAGACTGCTGATTACTATAACATCAATTCACAATCTGATTATTCATCAGATGGATGTGAAGACAACTTTTTTAAATGGTGAATTGGATGAGGAGGTCTATATGAACCAACCTCAGGGCCTCATCATGCCTGGCAATGAAAACAAGGTATGTAAACTGATTAAGTCTTTGTATGGGCTAAAACAAGCACCTAAGCAATGGCATCAAAAATTTGATGAAGTGGTTTTGTCTAATGGTTATTTGCTTAATCAAGCTGACAAATGTGTATATAGCAAATTTGATAAATCTGGTAAAGGAGTCATCATTTGCCTATATGTTGATGACATGCTGATCTTTGGCACTGACCAAGTTCAGGTAGATCTGACAAAGGAATTTTTGTCATCAAGGTTCTCTATGAAGGACATGGGGGAGGCTGATGTTATCCTGGGTATAAGGATTAAACATAAAAGTAATGGTATAACAATTTCTTTGTCTCATTATATTGAGAAGGTACTGAAGAAATTCAATTACTTTGATTGCACTCCTGTAAGTACTCCTATGGATACTAGTGAGAAGTTGATGCCCAATAAAGGCAAGGTTGTATCTCAACTTGAGTCTTCTAGGATGATTGGCTGCTTCATGTATGCCATGACTTGTATAAGGCCTGATATTGCATTTGCTGTAGGTAAACTGAGCAGGTATACTAGTAATCCTGGTACTTAGCACTGGCAAGCAATTGAGATGGTACTGAAGTACTTGAAGAAAACCATGGACTATAGATTGATGTATATTGGCTATCCTTTAGTGTTGGAAGGTTACACTGATGCAAGCTGGATCAGCAACACTTAAGACAATTCGTCTACCCGTGGCTGGGTATTCCTGCTTGGTGGTGGTGCAATTTCTTGGGCTTCCAAGAAGAAAAATTGTATCATTGGTTCAACAATGAAGTCTGAATTTGTGGCTCTAACAGCTGCTGGTAAGGAAGCTAAATGGTTGAAAAACTTGCTCCTTGAGATTCCACTGTGAGTCAAACCTATAGCACCTATTTCTATCCGTTGTGATAGTGTTGCTACATTGGCAAAGGCTTATAGCCTGATGTACAATGAGAAGTCCAGACACCTAGGTGTCAAGCATAGCATGATTCATGAACTGATTACGAATGAGGTGGTATCTATAGAGTTTGTGAGGTCTCAACAAAACTTAGCTGATCGCTTGACGAAGGGTCTAGCTATAGACTTATTTATAAAGTGTGCTGAAGGGATGGGATTAAAGTCTAACTAAGTCGTTGAATGCTAGGACACCCAACTCCATGCTGAGGAAACTTGGTAGCTGAATTCAATGCGGAAAGCTGAACATTCAGATGACTAAAGCACATGATTTACAAATCATCCCAAGGATGTGCTTGGAACCTGCTGAAAGGAGGATGAAGTTGTTAACTTCTTAATGGTTAATTTCTTTGAAAAAGTGCCTAGCAGGAGCATGAATAAAGAGAAACCACCTATATAAATCTTGAGGTTTTACCGCTTTAGGGAGCATAGACTTTAGCTCTTATAACATTTATGAATTAGATATGAACACATGGCTTTGTAATAGTGTCAGGAGCGTTTAAGTGTTTGAAAACTTGTGTGTATTTACCTTCAAGTACTCAAATGGGTTGAAGGGTTCAATTCTAAGAACACCCTGATTCTCAAATATTTGAATGTGTATTTACTAAGATGGAAATCCAATCCTTATGATATTTTCATTTATGCACTTGTTTTGTTTTATGTTTATTTTTCATGCAAAAGAATTGTACTAAATTGGGGAGGATTGTTAGAAATTTAGTTCTATTGTAGTGTTCTGTTAATACTGGAATATGGGTCTTGAGGTACGGAGTGTACACCCATTGGTCACTGAACACCCTGACTCAGATAGTGGTTAAAGGGAATTCAAGTCTCTGATGAAGTTCAGAGGACGCTGATGAAGTTCAGTAGGTTTACCCACTGAATGGTATTTATCAATGGTCTCTGGTGATCTTCAGTGAGTTCACTCTTTAATGAGTAACTCTTGACTGAAGTAGTCATCAGTGGGCTAGTGGCTTCAGCTTTGTAACTCACTGAGTGAGTAAGCTGAAGGATACCATCAGGGAGTAATCCATCAGAGGATATATCCTCAGCGGGTTGACTCATCAGCGGGCTGGTTCAGTTTGAACCCTCAGTGAGTATGCTCCTCAGCGGGCTAGCTGATGGTTCAAGACACTGAATGAATAACACGCTGATATGAATTCAATGACTTGTAACTACTTTGACCATTTCTTATGGTAAGTTACAATCACATTAATGACCACGATTAATATGGTCATGTAACCACTAATTCCTGAAATCAAGGAGGCTAATTATGGAAAGAGATTATATCTCCTATAATCTCTCATAATTCTTTGACCAAGGACTTGAGTACTCTCCTATAAATAGGAGATCATAACTGCATGAAGAACACACAAAAAACCTAAACACTTGGATGCGCAAGGATTCTTGATTGATGCCTCAAATAAGAACACACATTTGGTCTTATCTCAAGTAGGTATTCGTGATACCCAGGCATTATGGTCGAATAATTTACTTTGGAAAGTGATTACACGATTCCAACTGATATCCGCTAACCATTCATTTGGTACGTAGTTAGGTCCTAGATTATTTTCACCCTGATCTGGGCCACCCAAGATCCAACATTCAAAGTAAACTATTTGTGATAATCAATGGCTGCTGCTATGAAACATATGGCTTCATGCTTTGCCAAGCTAGAAAAGTTTGAAGGGGTGGATTTTAGAAGATGGTAGAAGAAGATGCACTTCATGCTCTCTAGCATGAGTGTGGTGTATGTGCTGACTACTCTAATGTCTGACGAAGGAGGTGATAATCCCACTATGGAGCAAGTCAGAAGGAGGGCCAAATGGGACAATGATGATTATGTCTGCAAAGGTTTAATCCTTAATGGTATGTCTGATTCCTTGTTTGATATATACCAGAATGTTGTGACTTCCAAAGAACTATGGGACACCTTGGAGGCTAAATATACGGCTGAGGATGCCTCAAGTAAGAAGTTCCTTGTTAGTAATTTCACCAATTACAAAATGACTAATTCAAGACCAGTCTTGGAACAATACAATGAACTTATTTGTATACTTGGAAGGTTTACACAACACAAGATGAACATGGATAAATCTATTCAGGTTTCATGTATCATTTATAAACCTCCCCTTCATGGAAAGATTTCAAGCAGGATAAATCTATTCAGGTTTACACCTTGAAAACATTCAACAAAGAAACAACTTTTCCAAGATGAACATGGATAAATCTATTCAGGTTTACACCTTGAAACACTTAAAGGAGGAATTAACTTTTGTTGAGTTGGGCACTCATCTGCGTATTAAGGAGTCCCTCAAGGCGCAGGATAATGACAAGCCAAAGGGCAACAATGTTGCTGGTCCTTCAGTTGTCAATATGGTAGAGCATAACAACTCCTCCAGGTACAATGACAACAAGGGTAAACGTAAACATCAAAATACCAAAGTTGATCCTAACAAGAAACCAAAAGTGACTTGTTGGAAGTGTGGGAATCCTGGACACTTGAAAATGGATTGTAAAGCTAGTAATGTTGGCAACAAAGCCAATGGATCAAGCACAAAGGGTTCAGTGGATGGTTCTTCCAACTCTCTGAAAGGTCAGAATATGTATAATAAATCTCCTAAGGTTTATTATGTTACATATGTATCTGAGGCTTTCTTTATGCAGGATGATGATGTTGCATGGTGGGTTGACTCTGGAGCAACTGTGCATGTATATAAAGATAGATGCTGGTTCAAGACCTATGAGTCATTGGATAATAGGTCTATTCTTCACATAGGAAATGAGTCAACAGCCCTTGTGCATGGACGTGGTTGTGTAGATCTTAGGTTTAGTTCTAGAAAAGTTGTTTCTTTGTTGAATGTTTTCATGTTCCTAATATAAGGAAGAATTTGGTTTCTAGTAGTATTTTGAACAATTGTGGTTATAAACAAGTGATTGAATCAAATAAATTTGTTTTATCCATACATGATGTGTTTATTAGTTTTGGTTATTTAAGTAATCATATGTTCAGGCTTAATATTGTCTCTGATAATATTAGTTTAGCCTTCATGTCAACCTTTAAACTGAATGATTCAATCTTATGGCATGCTAGACTAGGCCATGTACACTTTAAAAAGATGCAAGATATGTCTAAGGATGGGTTGATCCCTGCCTTTGACATGGACACTGAAAAGTGTAAGACTTGCATGCTGACCAAAATAACTAAGAAACCATTTCAAAATGTAAAACGTAAAACTAAAGTTTTGGAGCTGATCCATAGTAAACTATGTGATTTGCCTGCTACTTACTCATTAGATAATAAGATATACTTAGTGATGTTTATATTAATGAGGCTTCTAGGTTTTGCTATATTTATTTATTACATACTAAGGATGAAGCATTAGATAAATTTAAAGTATTCAAAACTGAAGTTGAATTACAACAAGATACTTTGTATTTTTAGTCTGTTGGTATTGTAGGATCGTTATTCCTTAATGAAACACTGATATACTGTCAACTATGCGGAATCTAGTTGGCAGTACTTAAGAAGA
>BQNB010063352.1:0-25478 GCA_026074375.1 Tanacetum coccineum | reverse complement strand
AGAGAAGTGCAGTTTCTTGGACATGTGATAAATGGTAATGGGATTCATGTGGACCCTAGTAAGATTGAAGTTGTTAAGAATTGGAAAGCCCATAGAACTCTGACTGAGGTTCGTTCGTTCTTAGGATTGGCTGGGTATTACCGTAGGTTCATTAAGAATTTTTCTAAGATAGCTAAGTCTCTTACTATCTTGACTCAGAAGTGTAAGACTTTCGATTAGGGTAAGGAACAGGAATTGGCATTTCAGACCTTAAAGGCTAAGTTATGCAATGCGCCTGTTCTAGCTCTCCCCGCTAGACCGGAAGAATTTGTGGTATATTGTGATGCGTCCGGGATAGGACTAGGTTGTGTGTTAATGCAAAGAGGTAAAGTGATAGCATATGCGTCTAGGCAGTTGAAAATTCATGAGAAGAATTATACTACCCATGATTTAGAGTAGGGTGCGGTCGTGTTTGCACTTAAGATCTAGAGACATTATCTGTATGGGACAAAGAGTGTCATCTATATGGACCATAAGAGTCTTCAACATATCTTTAGTCAGAAAGAGTAGAATATGAGACAACGTCGTTAGATAGAGTTGTTTAGTGATTATGACTGTGAAATTCGCTACCATCCTAATAAGGCGAATGTGGTGGCTGATGCCCCAAGTAGAAAAGAAAGAGTAAAGCCAAAGAGAGTTTAAGAAGTTGAAGCGTAGTAGGATTGCCATCGTTAAGGTTTGGTGAAATTCGAAACGTGGCCCTGAATTCATGTGGGAACGTGAAGATCAGATGAAATTAAGGTACCCGCATTTGTTTAGTAATGTTAGTAGTTAAATTTTGAGGACGAAGTTCTTTTAAGAGGGTAGAATGTAACCTTTTCCCTTTTTGTGTTCTGAATATTTCATTTATAGTCCTTTGACTATTTGACTTTTGTCAGTTTATTCAGATTTTGTACCGTGTTGACGGTGATGATTTTTATGAGAATTGTGGTTTATGGTGATTAATAATCCCTTTTGAAAGGTATTATTGTGTTATTTGTATTCCAGGTGGTTCGTCCCTTGAATTTTAAAAAATGCCAAAAAAACGAGTCTGACACGTTCGTTAATATCCAAACGAGTTTTTAAAGGGTGTAAAGTGAAAATATGTCGTGTGAATACTCTAGGTTAATGGAAAAGTATTTTTAAAGTGAATAAAAATGCTAACTAACTTTGGGGTAAATTTTACGGTTGAGTTTTACGAGTATTTAAGTGATCCCGACACCAAAAGAAAGACCTGACACCCCATAGGATGCTAGTCGTTCACCATGGACGGTCAAATGGTCAAGAGTGGAGATCATGGAGGCTTAATTTTAGCTAACCAATATCTAAAGGGTACATGAATATGCTTTCCTTGTCATAATATCTTATCATTTTCTATTTCAAAAAACAATACAGCTTTGGTGTGTGCTCTCTTCATGTCCGCCACCTACCACCACAATCCACCATAAAAATTTCAACTTTGATCCGAGACGTGGATTTTCCGGGTTCATCCAGTGTGTTTGGGTATTCATTTAAAACAACGTTTGGCGTTGTCGGTTCGTGGCGAAATATAATTTTTGAAGATTTTTTGTAAGTTTTTCATAATATTAAAGTTCGTTTGTCCTTTTGGGTTTATTTTGATGCATAGATGTTAGTTGTACAAGTTGATCGTTGTGAAAATTGATTTTTGGAAGCGAAACGAAAGAAAAAGGGGGTGTTTGTATGGTAAAAAGAAAAGGAGGGTTTTTGTAGTTTTGATGTTGTGGTCGTGATGGTTGAATAATATATGATGCTAGAATGCTGAATCTTTGTATAATTTATCAACGAATAAGTAAAGTTTCAGGCTTTTGTAACAAACACTTTGCTAAATCCAATGTATCGGTTTTTAACGACACTTTTTAAGGTCGTTCTTATTTATCTTGTGCTATTGATCTATGAAGTAACGCTCCCAAACCCATATTCCGTTGTGACCCATTTTGGGGGTGTTACAAAAACAGATGCTCATTCCACGGACTTCGGTCTGAGGATCCAAACCAACACCTTAAGGATTTCTTAAAACTAGTGGACTCACTTAACCTTGACAGTGAAAACAGGGAAAGAACGTGCTTGTGTTTATTTCAATTTTCCCTTCGCGATCAAGCTAGCAATTGGCTTGAACGTCTTCCAGCAGGATCCATCAACACATAGGAGGATCTTACTACCCGATTCCTTGCTCAATTCTTTCCACCGGGAAGGACCGTAAAACTCCACAATGATATCCTGATGTTCCAACAACATCATGGAGAATCTCTATCAGAATCATGAACTCGTTTCAAGGACTTACTACAAAAAGTCCCTCATCATGGCATCGACCTTTGGCTCCAAGTCTAAATTTTTTATGACCATATCAATCGCGTTACAAGACGAACCATTGACCTATCGTCCGGTGATAAGCTTCGTGACCAAAACGCCAAAGAATCCTAGGCATTATTAGAGGACCTCTCCCTCTATGACAACGAAAGTTGGAATGATCCAAAGGATTTCGCTAAGCCGATCAAGGCAATCGCTTTGCCTAAAGATGTC
Source organism: Tanacetum coccineum (assembly GCA_026074375.1). Lineage (NCBI taxonomy): Eukaryota > Viridiplantae > Streptophyta > Magnoliopsida > Asterales > Asteraceae > Tanacetum > Tanacetum coccineum. Next base: position 22,919 of record BQNB010063352.1, on the reverse strand, counting down.
CCAAGTACATCCGACCGCCATCTCATCGAGCTCGAATATCAAGTCCGACGCTTGATGGAAGCTCATCTTGCTCCGACACAACCTACTCAAGTGAACAAAATCACTACCTTATGCAAAATCTAAAGTGGTCCTACGGTACTCAGTATTGCATGGATGATTCTGAGCAAGCTTATGTTGACGACTCATCCTCGCGCACGAACAAAATAGGAGGTAAGAGGTTCACTCTGAACCAAGGGCCAATGAATTTTAATGATGCCGCCAACACCTGGAAGGAGAAACCAAACTTTAACTGGGCACGTTCCCAAACCTTCTCTAGCCTATAAAACGGATCAATCTCCGTCCACTCCTCTAGTTATCAAATGAAGCTTGAAAAGGCATTAATTGATTTTGATTCTAACCAAGATAAGGAGTTATCCCACCTAAGAACCCAACTCAGACAACAGCAGGACGACATGATTGGAAAGATGAACCTTATTTGGAAAACTATTTCTAAAAAACTCAATGACGTATCTACCCTCGAAAATGCAGGAAACTCTATGGCCCCCAAGAGCATTGCAGCAATCAGTCATGTCGAAAGGGAGGAACTAAGAAAGAAAGGAATCAAAAGCCCGTCGAAGTTGTTCTCCCTAAAATATCTCTCTCCCGCATCCATAAAAGAACTAAACAAGAATCCGTCAGCTCCAAAGCGCGTTCACTTCATCAATTCGATCGTCATCCTTAGCAAGGACAGTGATACGAAAGAAGACGTCTCATCAACCAACGAATGCAGACACGACCTCGATAAAATGACGAGAGGAAATGAAGAAGTAAAGAAGCAAGGCAGGGAGGAAGATGAAATGGAAACCGACATGGAAGTAGAAGAGGTGATTGAAGAAGAAGAAAGTGAATTTGAAACTAATGAGGAAGTTAAAGAAATACTCAAAGAGGAGGAAGAGGATGAAGATGATGAAAACTATAACTTATTCCCAACTATGAAGGAATTATCACATCATGAATGGTTATTAAAGAATCCTCGACTCCCGTAGGTTAAGGCGAGAATAAGAGCCGGAAGCCTAAACAACATCAAAATTTCCTGCATGATCGGTCACTTCTTCAAGAAACATGCTTACATAGACCTAGAATCACTAATAAATATCATGTCTAGGTGTCAATATAATCAGATCATGACTTATGGGCTTAGATCAAAGCAGAAACCGTCAAACCCCGATAAAATTATCAACTTTATAAGAAGAGTAAGAAGTCTAAAAAATTTCATAGGGAGCTTCGCCTACGAATGCGACTTTATGATATTGGATGATACCACTAGCATTATTGATTGTTGCCTTGGAGTGATGGTATTTGGGAGGCCTTACATTGATGAAACCGGCCTCGTTAACGTCTATGTTTAAACAAGATAATGTGAAAATCAAATTTAAAATGCCTCACACCATGGAAATATTCAAGCAAACAAGACTTATGGGTGCGAGCATCGATTCCATACCCTCGCTCGCCAAAAAAGAAAACTTTAGCAATGGAAGGACACACTATTATCAAAGCTTACTCATTGGGGATGAGTACAAGCAAGAAGAAGGGGATAGGAGAGGAGTTAGGCATTTGATGAGGTTAGAAAAAAATATAATGGACGATAAAGGAGAAGTCACGTAAGGACGTGTGACTTCGAGTCTAGCTACAAGACTCGTAAAATAAAGAAAAACGCTTCTTGGGAGGCAACCCAATTTTACTTTTCTCGCAACTAGGAGTGTCTTGTGTTTTATTCTTTTCATTTTATTCTATCATGTTCGAACCCCAATCTTGTAATCATGTTTTATTTTGTTTTTAACCTCATCTTAATTTCAATCAAAGGTATTTTGTAAAAAATAAGTGTAGGGGAATTATCCGGTGTTTGAACCAAGTTCAAGCATGTTAAATAAGTTGTTTAGATTAATTCGCGTCAGTTTCGAGTCATATGATTGAATTGTCAAAACTCAGGTTTTATGCAGCCATTTATACAGGAATTAACTTATGGAATCAAGTGCAAGAAATTTTTCATCAAAAACAAAAATTTCATTTTCACAGAACGTGGAGACGGCGTCACGATTTACACGCGACGTCGTCACCATGACACCTATGACGGGGTCAGGATTTTCTTGACGGCGTCATAATACTGACAGCAGTCAACGTCTCCTTCCCAGTCCAAAAAACTTATATGTTTTTAATTATTTTGAAAATAAATCATTGCACACATAACATTTTAAAATATTTTCTATTACTTTTATAAACCTACAAAAATTATAAGTTTGACAAAATCCTATCATCCTTTCTTTATTGCTTTATCGGTCAAACGCTTAAATTCATAGTGGTATATTTGTATTTCATACTTTCATTAAGCTTGGTCGTTTAGTTGTCTTTGTCTTTGATTATAGGCTTATAATTTGATGAGAAGAAGTTGGTAATTATTAGATTGTTTCATTGGGATAATTCTTGGGGTGAGATTTTTTACCAGAGTTGTCGCATGTTTCTTCTCCATTATTGAGAAAACTAGGGGAGTACTAGTTTCTTTTCCCCTTTATTTGTTTTTACGGTTACCTTTATAGAACATTGGGGATAATGTTCAACTTAAGTGTAGGGGGAAAATAAGCCTTAGAAACTATTCTTTCATTTGCCATTTGTTTTGTCCTTAAAATGATGGGTAATATATCAAAACATAGCATAAGAGGTAATTTTGACCCAAATTTAATTTTTTTTATGACACATACCGACAAAAACCGAGTATTATTAGCGTCTCATGGATAGGAATGTATATGACTAGCACAAAAACTCTCAGAATTCTACCCCAAAAATATGAGGTTTGCCTTTAGATCTTTAGGAATTCGGGTATCTATTATTGATACCCAAGATAGTTTATACCTTTAGCCTTCTCAAGTTAAGGAGTAAGCAGTCACATTTGTCTATTCTAGCGTTACAGATGTGTACGTGTGGTCTCTGTCGCCTTTTCTAGAGCATTGAGATCGGTATTAAATTATATGAGTGTACCGGTACTATATTAAATTCTAGAACTTGTTTTTGTGATGCATCCTGAGACCGCATAGTAAGTATTAGGATTTTCTTGATAAGAGGCATTAGGATTAACCCATGTTTTAAACCTGTAATTGTTATGATGGTTCACCATCCGAACATTTAAACTATCCCACACCCTTGCCATGCACTCATTTTTAGTGCAGGATACCCCTAGTACAACCCTTCAAGCCTATCCTTTTTCACGGTTCTCGTAATTTTTTGGTGGATTCCAAATTATTAATGAAGAGCATTGTCACCCCTTTAACTCATATCTCGTTTTACACCCTAATAGCCTCTATCACTACATTGTATGTACTAACCTTTTGTACATTATTGTTTAACCCAAGTTAATTATTCTGAGTACACGGGTTGTACGTCTTTATACTTGTAAAATTATAATTTTGGGACATTGGGATTCATGGTAGTATTTATTTCATAGAAGAACAGGGAAGAAATGTTAAGTTTCATTCCCATACGTTGGTTAGATGATACTGTTATTTGATCACCTTCAAATTGGGTCATTAGTTAGATTGTAAATATCGAGCATGTAAAAGCTCAAGTGTAGGGGTACGTGTTATAAACCCCAGGTTATGATGTATTATGTTATTTAAAAAAAGAAAAAAAAAGAAAGAGATTGATGTAAAGTTATGTAGAGTTTGTATATCTTCGTCTGAGTCTTAGCTTAGCAACCAAACCAGCGTGTATTCTGTGTAATAATAGCTAATGCCTTCCACTCTAATATTCACATTATAGCACCCAATTGTATCCCATTTCGTTTTCCGTTTCTATTATACTGTTATCTTACACCTACACCTAAAACCCTTAAAAAAGACTCTTAGATAGTATTGAATAATGTTGCATCCTTGCGGTGGAGTTTGACCCTTCACCAAGACTTTGGTATAGTTTATATGTAGACAATGTATGGTGTTGATTTTCCATTTCCCCCTTATGTTATAATTTATTATACACCCGAGTGAAAGAGAGAATCCCAAACACTTATGTGAGGTACTAGTATATACTTTTCATGCTTTTATTTACAAGGTCTAGAAGGTTGTGTTGTAAAATACTTTTAAAGAGTAGGTAAAAATGACCCTTATATTGTTATTGTCGAGATAGAAAAGCCTATTTACTTGAGGACAAGCAAATCCTAAGTGTAGGGGTATTTGATGAGGTGCATTTTATACACTTTTTCAGGGTCGTTTAACCCCCTAAATCTTGCATTTATGCCCAAAATAGGTACTTAATCGTTCCTTTTCAGGTATTCAGCATTTGGAGGAAATACATGTGACTTTGGCTCATTTGGATAAGAAACGGACAAGACTACGAACCTACACCAACATCTCTTAAGATTATGTTCTCAGCAGCTAGAGATGGCGTCACAGATTACACGTGACGCCGTCACAATTCATACCAAGACGGCGTCACAAGATCTTAAGACGGCGTCAGAATGCACGACCTAGTCCATTATCTAGAATATTCTCTTTCACGATGGCGTCACGATTAAAACAAGACGCCGTCGCAGTGATTTTCCTATATATATAAACCTGAAATTAGGGTTTTAAGTGTGTAATTTTAGAGTAAAAGAAAGGGACGAACCCTGGTTCGTTTAGCAGTTGTTAGGGACGATTTTAGGGCCTCAAACCCCTATTGTACTTCCTTCAATTCATGTTTTAATCAAGTAAGACTATCTTAATCATTCAATATGTCTGGTTGTGTGATTCTTATCTTGTACTTGTCTTTTTTTTTCTTTAAACATGCTCTGGCTAAACCTTTCTTTGTGTTTATTTATGATTGTCTGAAAACTCTGGATGTTGATCTTAGTGGTGTGCTTCTTGTGATTGACTATGCTTGTTAGGTCTTAAAAAATCAGTTTTGTCCTGTATCGCTGTGATATGTATAGGGAAAACGGATTGTGGGTAGAGAGGGATTCCCATTCGGTTATTAGTCTTTTATACTACCTTGCACTTATTTATGTTGATCTTTCTCTTAATATATTTCAAAATGCATATATATTACTCTTAAGGGCCTTGTAATACGTCTTAATACTTCCTTTCTTGTTGCAGTTGCATAAAGGAATATTAATAGACTGCGGGTTCGTGTAATTCGTTCATGTATTAGGAATTTGTTTACATAGATCATAAAAGTGTGGTCAAGAACAATACTAGGAGAAGCATATCTAGGAGTAATAACATGGATTATATTGAACAAAACTCTTTTATTATATTGTTTTCACTTTTGCGTAATTTTATTATTTAGTATTAATAGCTAAAAACCAAACCATCTCTCAAATATATATGTTTTTACCCGTTTCCTATAACCATAAAATATAAAAAATAATCTTCTCTTAACCCCTAGAATTCTGTTAGACCGTGATCAAGCCTTCCCAACCTATTCCCCTAAAGAACGATAACAACTCCCGAATCTTGCCTATACTACACTACAACAGTTAGGTACACTGCCTAGGGAGTTGTAAAACTTCTTGTAGAAGTCCCTTATGACAACCGCAACATTAAGCAACTCCAAAATAATCTTCAAATGCTTTCCATGCTCTTCTTTGTCCTTGGAATAAACCAAAATATCATCGATGAATAGAATGACGAACTTATCAAGATATGGCTTGCATACTCGGTTCATCAAGTCCATGAATACAGTAGGCGCATTGGTCAATCCAAACGACATTACTTGAAACTCAAAGTGACCATACCGAGTTCTAAATGCAATAATTGGAATGTCCTCTTCTTTAATGCGAAGCTGGTTATATCCTGATCGCAGATCGATCTTAGAATACACGCTCAAACCTTGAAGTTGATCAAATAAATCATCGATTCTCGGGAGAGGATAATGATTCTTGACAGTCAACTTGTTCAATTCGCGGTAATCAATAAACATTCGAAAAGACCCATCTTTCTTTTTCACGAACAACACTAGTGCTCCCTACGGTGATGAACTCGGATGGATAAATCCTTTCACCAACAGCTCTTGCAGTTGTACCGACAGTTCTCTCATCTTAGACGGTGCCAAACGATATGGTGCACGTGCAACAGGTGTAGCCCCCGATACCAGATCAATTCTAAATTCTACTTGCCTCAGCGGTGGTAGTCCCGGAAAATCAACAGGAAACGCCTCAGGAAAGTCACAAATTACAGGCACGTCTTCCAATTGTTTCTCCTTTGGTTTCTTCTCAGTCACATTTGCCAAAAACAAATGACAGCCTCATTCGATTTACTTATGGGATTTAATACAAGATATGACCTTTAGTCGGGACATACCTTTGTCACTTTCGACTGTCAACGTCTTATTCCCGTAAGGTATATGAACAACCTTCTCACCACAAAAGATAACGACATCGTGCTTGACAAGCCAATTCATACCAATTATAACGTTGAACGTACCAAGCTCAATCGGCATGAGATCGATTTCAAAAAGATGGTTCACTAAATTCAAAGTGCAACCTTTTAAAATAGTGTTCATACTAACTACCCTTCCATCGGCTAACTCTACCTCGTTACTGCTATCTATTTTAACCGGATCAATATCAGGCATGGAACTAAATCTAGTTTCCACAAAACTCCTATCGGAACCCAAATCAAATAAAACAGAAGCATAGCGGTTATTGAGTAAAAACGTACCCGTAACCACATTCAGACCTTGTGGCTCAGCATCCTTAATCTCATAAGCTCGGCTACGAGCTTCTCTAACTTCCTCTTGCTTAACCTTCTTTGGGCATCAGTTCCTTGTATGACCTTGATCACCACAATCATAACAAGTCCAAATAGGCTGAGTGTTTGTACCTGTGGCAACATTCTTTTCCTTGCAATACCTCGCTTTGTGCCCAATCTTTTCACACTTGTGGCACTTGATCGTACATTGACCAACATGGCGAGTAAAACAATGTTTACACACTGGAAGTGATCCAGAAGACACCTTTCCCTCATTCGAAGCAGTAGTCATAGCTCGCGCGTTCCTTTGCTTTTGATTATTCTGCGAAGATTGGCGTAAGTTATCCTTGTGGTTGCTCTTACCACTACTGTTCCCACTTTGAAAGTTATTCCACTTTCGCTTATTTCCTTCAATAATCCTTTCATTCCTAGCTTGCAACTTTTGTTCCATCAACTTATGTGCCATACCCACAGCTTCATTCAAATTGGTAGGCTTAGAAGAAGTAACTTCACCCTTGATGTTATCAGACAACCCTCAGATGTAAGCATCGATTTTCGTACTTTCTGGCTCGACCATTCTTGGACACATCAAAGCTAACTCATTAAATCTTTGAGTATAAGCCACCATGTTATACTCCTTGACCTCCAAGTTCCACAACTCGTTTTCCATTCTTTGTAGTTCTTCAGCAGGACAAAACTTCGACGTCATCAATTTCTTCATCTCAGCCCACCCTATTTGGTTAGCAACATCTAGTCCTAAAATTGCCACTTTAGAGTTCCACCAAGTCAGTGCAGGTCCTCGTAGTGTAGCAGCAAACTTAACTTTCTTATCTTCCGCACACTCGCTTATCCCAAAAATCATCTCCGTTTTCTCAAACCATCTCCTAAGCTCAACAGCTCCTTCAGTACCACAGAAATTATCAGGGATACACTTCATGAATCCAGCAAAAGTGCATTCTCGAACAACAACTGCAGCTTGACCCCTAGCTTGTCCAGATCCACTAGCATTATTCCCGGCATTCGCTTGTCTTGCCCGCTCAGCAGCGATAGCGGCATCGATACTTTCTTTGATCATTTGCCAAATGGCAGCTTGAGTCAAAGGTGCAAACTTGGGAGGCATAATTCGGTTACGTCACACAGAAAACAACATGATAAGCATTCATAACATGATATACTCATAACATGGTACAAAGATAAATCAATCACAACCACAATCACACAACATCAAGTAGTAATCAAAAGATATTCATTCATTATTCATCACAGAAGAGTTAATACATAGTTGCATTATGTCACAAAATAATACAAATCGTTACAACCAATAGCATCAAGTCTACTAACTGAGGATTCAGTTTAGTGATTACACAATAAAGATACAACTAATGAAACTAAACTACTAAGAGTCACGAGGGGATCCCCGTGGCTCAGATGATGGACTCTCCTCATCTTCAACCGAAACATCAATAGCCTCATTCGGTCTTTCTTCAAACACAACTTCCCTAAAAATCATCTCCTGATAGAACTCATAAGCTTGAACTCTAGTCCAATAGAGATCTCTCTCGACTCGTTCTTTCTGCATACGAAGAAGTGTGTTGCTAAACCTTGCTTCTTCCAATTCTTTCTTCAACTTCTTACACTCATTTCTTTCTTTAACATTACCAAGTTTTCTAACCAGATTCTTCATTGCGGCCGCTCTTTCTTCCACACTAGATCGCACTTCATTACCCAAATCCAAAATTAGCTTACCATAGTACTTATCTTTTGCCTTCCCCTTCTTTTCGACCAATGCATAGGCCGTCTCGCGACCACACACTTGTCTTGAAAGAGAAGCAATTTGACCAAAAAGAGAGTCAATATCCCTCCTCATGAAACCAGGCAGTAAACTATCACCATCCTCTTGAAGGAAAGTGGCAGTAGACGACTCACCTACCTCATGGACACTAGCAGGAACAGTCTCATCCTCAGGCTCAACTGTGTCCTCAACCTCAATCACATCTTCAGGCTCTGAATCAGAAGGAGGTAGCGGAGGGTTAAGAGGATCCCCCTCTTCATAAGGAAACGTCAACTCCGACTCATTTTCTTCTTCCTCAATGTCCACTTCCATATCATCTTCTTCTTCTTAAGGTTCTTCCTCCTCAAACTCTTCTTCGTCTTCGAACTCTTCTTCTTCTTCCGGTTCCTCATTCTCATCCACTAAGACAGGCTCAGGAATAACAGGAACAACATCTGGTTGATTAGGCTCAACTACGGGTAAATCATCCACATGATCGGGAGGAATTACGTTTTCCATGATAATCTAAAAAATATCATATAATACTTATTCAATAGTGTTCCAATAAGAATACTATTATCCAAAATAACAGTTCGCATAAATGCGCAACAAACAAAAATTTACAATTTGTGGCATTCTCGTTCAATATATATATATATATATCTCAAATATACTCCAAACATATATAATAATACCTATTATATAATCACATAACAATCTATGGATACAACACATGCATAATCATTCCTTCTCTTTCTATATGTAACCAATAGCAACGAGGAGTCTTGGCGTGCGTGTAGAAGCGTTATAGTTTAGGTTTTCAAAAAAAACTCGACCTAGTTCTCTATAACCTTTGGCTCTTTATACCACTCTGTAACACCTCCATTTTTGGATTACGTAGCGGAAATTACAATGTGTGTTACTAAATAGCACAATACACCAAGAGAATAGGAAATGACCCAAATGAGACGTTTTACAAACATGTGTTCCATTATTTAATCAGAGAAAATACTTTAGGTCCCCACAGGAATCGTAACCACAACCATTACCACATTTGAAATACAATTGTTTCAAATTAAAGACATTGTTTTAAAACATATTAAGACATTGTTTTTGAAAGACAAAGGAACACACAAGTAGTCTTTCACCAAATCATCACACGCACAACACCTCCACGCCATCGTTGCCTTCATACTTGGTTACCTGTGATAAAACATGTTTAAAACGTCAACAAAATTGTTGAGTGAAATTCATAGAGTTTAAAATAAGCAACAAGAAAAAAAAATCTTTGAACACATAATAAGTTCTCGGGAAAATATTGCAACGAATAGAATGTATAACATCTCTTTTCTTTCACGCAATAAGCTCATGACACCGAACGTTAACAATACATATATCCTTTCATATGTCAATTTGCCTCAGAACAAGGTATTATTGTCATATACCTACTATTTCTAAATACAAAACATTCATTTGACAGGGTGTTCACAAGGATTCAGACCTCGGGCGGGGTTGTCAAACCCAATAGATCTATTTAATGCATTAGCGTTCACCTCACAAGGTAATTAATGGTTCATGAAATAAGGGACTTCGACAATAGCTACTTATGCGGAAACATTCTCATAATCGGGTCCAGTATACCATAAAATCATATGTGTTCGATTTATAAAACAAACATGTATCCCCCTCACGGGTTTATAAAACAATCAAAAGATTTAAAAGCGAGGCAATGAACTCACCTTAATCAAAAGAATCCAATTCAATCAACCCAACAAATGCAAATAACTTTCACATCTCAACTGCGACGTATATAATACATATATAGTGGTACATGACTAAAAGTAAAATAATTCATATAATGCATACTTGTATATATATATTTATATAACTATTACGTATATACAATCATATACTACAATCTCCAAGTGCGACGCAAAATATTTTACTTCGACGCACCCACAAATGTACAACAATTTACAGTTGCGTTACTGTAACACCCCCAAAATACGATACGCATCGAAATACAACATTTGGGGTGCTACTTCATAATTCATGCACGTGAGTCCCAGTAAACGTTCAAAAGATACGTTTAGAAATCAAAATTTATTTTTTTATATGAAGAACATCAGAGTTACAAGGTCCCAAATTAACTTAAAAACTTCATTTCAAAAGTCATGCTACGAATACTTTTCCCAAAGCATCCTTTTGTTTTAATAAACAAAACATTTCACCGAGATACAATTCTTGATATCCGCGTTCCGTTCCATCCAAGCCATCAATATCATCAATACCTGAGATACAAGCTTAAAAACGTCTACAAAACGTTGAGTGAAATCATAGAGTTTTCAATCAACAATCAGAACGCAATATTTGGTTCCACAAAACACGTATGACTGCTAGCAAGACAAGCCACACAATATTTCCATCTTGCATGAGCCCGTGTACCGAACCTTAACACATTTTATCGTGATAGACAAAATAAATGACCGGGTAGTATGCCACCACCCTTTTTCTCAATACAAAATGTCCGTTACAGGGTGTTCACCATCGGATCCAGACCCCAGACAAGGTTGTCAAACCCAATAGATCTATGTAATGCATTCAGCGTTTACCTCCACGGTAATTAACGAGTACACAGTAAAAGGCATAAACTCACAATATGAAATCATATCACATATCAAAACACGTTGCGTTCACTTTTCAAAACAAGCATGTATCCCTTCGCGGGGTTTAAAGCATTTAAAACAGTTCAAAAGTGAGGCTATGAGCTCACCTTGATCTAAGCCGAAGATCAAAATAACCGAAACAATCCAAAGACATCTCAACAACGAACTCAACTGCGACCTATAATTAATGTCGCCCGATTACTTTACAATAAAGTACGATCGAATAGTGCGTGCATCACAACTATTGAAATAGTATAAATATACATACACATGTGAAGAGAAATCCACTTGCGCGCCCTAGATCCTAAACCTCACATAGTTGAGTTACGATCATTCTTTTTATTACGCATTCGATACCTTGTTGAAAACTTTCTATTTTCGGAAAGTTATCATTTTTAGTAAGTCCCGTTATCTAATTATATTTATAGTAATATTTATTTATCTCGTCGAACTTTCGACATTCAATTTGGTTATTAATTACCCATATCGGGATTACGTCTCATACGCTTACAAAAAGTTACTACTTTTAGAATTATATCCATTCATAAAAGTCGTTAAGTCTAAATTGTTATACTCGAAATAATAATAGCGTTTATTATTTTATAAACACCCAACAAGACTCATATCAACCCATTGACTTTCAAAACTCAACGTTGGACTTTATTTGACTTTGACTTTTATGTATATATATATATATATATTGTCTAGATCTGACCCGCTCAAAACGACTCATTATATCACATTTTCATGACTCGGACTCTAAAATGATTTTATGTAAAACAACGTTTCGGACAACTTTTTAGTTTTAGCCGAGGCCTGAAACTCGACAGAAAATGACCAAAATACCCCTGTAAGTTTCTGCAGGAACTTATGACATTTTTAATTAAAGTGCAGAATTGACTTTCAGTTTTGACCCGTTATTACTCGATTTAAAAACTAACAAGCCTCAAGGCAAAGTAAAATGATGTTCCGAGCAATTTTCGTGTTTCGCTGGAAGGCCGAAACGGACTCGAAAGTGCTCAAACCGGACGTTTTTGATTCTGTCAGCACGTAATAATTTTCACTAATGTTGAATTTTTCCACTTAAAAAGTATATCTCGTTTTCGCTCTAGTTTCTTCGTTATTAGGAGTTAGAGGCTCCATTTTATATCAAAACGATCGTCTAAGAAAATTCTATCATATTTTTTATTCAAAAATCAAATTTCACCAAATCTCGATCCTCATTTTTCCGCGCCAAAGTTTCTGCCCAAATCTATTAGCTACGAAACGCGCCAAAATCCATTTTTAACCCAAAAATTCACTCATGGCACATCTAAAATGGCCTATAATCCATATTTAACTCGCTCAATCAATCAATAACAAAAACTAACTAGACGACGCAAGATCTCACGGATTTCACCACATGCAACAAGTATAATCAAATCAAATAAAAGAAACAAACGAATCAAACATAAAAGAGAATGCTCAAAATGCTATTATAGCAAGATCGGACTCGATAGAAAAACACGCTTGTCCCTTGTTCCTTTTTGGCCGAGACCTTCGAACCCAAATCCAAACCCAAACTGAAACCAAATTAAATCCAACTAATCTAATCAATAACCAAGCAAACAAAACACACCTTTGTGTGTCTCTCCCTTGGTTCGAACCCTCAACCAAAACCAATACCCCTTTATTTTTCAAATTAAATCTCCCTCCAATCTTCTTTATATTACTTCCCCACTAATTTAACTAACCTTAATCAAATCAAAACCCACTAGTTTTAACAAAACTCAAACCATGCATAACCTTTATGCATGTATCGTATTTCACTTTAGATGACTACAAAATCATCATTTAAATAGCAATTGATGAGCAGAAAAATAGAAAACACCAAGGGTGTTGGTTTTGGTTGCTCGTCCGAACCCAAAAGGAGAGGGTGAAAAAGGAAGCAAGCTTCCACTTGGTTCTTGATTAGTCTAAACTATTTTTGAGTGAGGTTAATATGGATTTCAATAATCAAAACTTGAATATGGTTTTGTGTTTGTGTTGGTATACCCGACCGAGCAAGGAAGCAAAAAAGAAAAGAGAAAAACAATTTTGTTACTATGTGTTTTCTAGGTGTGAAGTGAACTAGTTAATAACTTGAAAGTATAAACTTGTTGTAACACCCCCAAATAGGGTCGCAACAAATTAATGTATCCGGGAGCGTTACTTCATAGATCAATAGCACAAGATATAAGAACGACCTCTAAAAGAGTCGTTTAAAAACTAATACATTGGATTTCATGAATGGTTTGTTACAAAAGGCCATAGGCTTAAATTTGTTCAACTTGAAAAGTAAAGATTTCACAACATAACAATATCCCAAAATGTAATGCACGCAAATCTTTATAGTGATATGACTTCAAAAGACGACTATCCAATGTACCCATGACTTGCACCTTATTGACCTGAGAAAACATGTTTAAACTGTCAACAATAATGTTGGTGAATTTATAGGTTTATAAATTTAATGAAGCGGATGACAAGATCTCCCTATAATAAAGCAACGAATACAATATCACAAAAATGTATTACGATATGCACTAAGCTCATGACACTGAAGCTAAACAATGTATGTATATCAAATACATATAAATGATGGTGCCTAATGTAGATGTTCAACCCGTAACATCTATGATTCCAAATGGTATACATTCGTTGTTTCTGGCCAACCGGTAAACTAGCAAGTGCTACTTGCCCGAACGGGGATGTTAATCCCAAATAGATCTATTCATAACATTCGCTCTGACATAATGCAATTAACAATTACATATATGCAATTGACAGTTCATGATGAAGGGCATAGCGGGTTATAGCTACTTAGACAAACTCGTAGTATTTGAATTAAAATGTACTCGCATCCTTTTTATAAAACAAACATGATCTCATCCCCGAGATTTGATAAATGATTAAAAAGTGTAAGATGGGAACTATAAACTCACATTAAGTGAATGAAGGTATGATATAGCAAATGAGTGACTCGTCACTTGGTAGGCCGAATGCAACCTAAATAATGTAGGTCGTATAAATATATGCACTTGAATAATTTCACTTATATAATCTTATAATGTTACATCACCACCTAAATATGTTTGTAAAAAGTTTATATTTATTTAATAAATGAAATAATTGTCTCGTGTGAATATTCATGTGTTTTTATACTTAAAGACATATCGCTTTGTATATTTATAAGAAAAAATAATGTACTTTAATATTTAAAAGTATATAAATTAAATGTCTTTGTATATCCTTCGTCATATGCCCGTTTTGCTTGATATATATGCCCGTGGTTTCGTATTCGATTTGTTTATAAAAATATAATTTTTATAAATACTATACCTCTGATGAACAGTAACCTTCATTGTATTTTATGAATTATACAAAACTACTTTTATATAATTAATTGTTATACCTTGTAATTATCGTATCTTATTCATTTTAGCTACGTTTTTAGTGTTCTTTATGTCCATGTTTTTATAATTAAATTTCCTATCACTTAATAAGATCCATGTCTACTGTAGAAAATTGTAAAAATAATAGTTTTTATATAAAACCACTTTTATAAAGTTACTTTTGGTTATTATATTAATTAAACATGAAAAGTCATAACTAATTTATTATCTATTGGTTTTTCAAGTTTTTTACTTTTTTAGAATCCTTATAAAATCTACTTTTACAAGAAATTATAAATAAAAAGTATCAGATTCGAATTTGAATATTTCTATAAACTTTCTTTTATAAAAATACTTTTAAATATGTATACCTTGCAAAAATCATAACTCCTTCATTATATATCCGTTTCGTGAGTTCTTTACATATTTGGAAACCTCATAATATGTAGTATTTTATAACAATACAAAATCATCAGTTTAGGATTCGAACTAAAACAGTAGTTTTTAAAGTTTTGTAAAAATAATTATATAAACTTAGTTTTTGAGTAATTTAACTTAACCACTTTATTTCAAGATCTATAATTTATATAATATGACATACTATACAATAATTAAGTCCTCTACATTATGATTAACATAACATGCTCACAAAGTCTAGTAAAATGTTTTACACATTTATATAAATCACATAAATTTTATATTTAAGTAAATATCCATAACTTGATAAGTAATCATAATATTTATCCATTTCTTGTACATCTTTATTTTTAACATACTAATATATTTTTAGCATCTTGATGATTATATTAAAAATATATTTCGAATATGAACATGGGTTTAGGTATTTTATAAATTCATAAATGTTTCCAAGGTGATGATTAACATTACACAAATTATATAATGCATGAAATGATGAAAAATAACTAGATTAGGGTTTTAAGTTAACCATTGATGCGTGAATGATGGAAGAAAAACAAATTTGAACCCAACACAAACCCTAGTTCGAATTTAGCAAATGAGAAAACCCTAGCTTGAAAAACCCTTAAGAACACTTGTAATTTCCTAAGTAATGTCTTCAATGAACCTTGGAGTGACTTAGTAATGTACTAGGAATTCTTGTTGTAGTTTATGTTTTTAGTTTATATGAATTTTGTGTGGGTGAAAGCTGATCCGAAACAAGGAGAGCCAAAGAGATAGTTTTTGCTTAGTGTACTTACTTAGGTTTTGATATAAGTGAACTAGTGTACTTAATGCATGATTATATAGTCCTTGTACCCTTAAAGACCACTCTTATCCCTTGAATAAATGGTTTTAAGGCTTCCTTTTGCATGCTCAACCAATTATGGGATATAGGAGATGGTTTTGTTAGTTAAATATTAGTTTAGATGTAAGAGATGTATGGTGATTTCATAACAACTTGTCCTTGTGTAAAAATGAGTAAGGCTTGATGTGAAATTTGCTTAAGCATGCATCTTTTATCCTTGAATTCGGCCGAAAGTTTTGGTGAGCATAGGAGACACAAATTGCATTGAAACCTTATGGATAAAACTTGGTGAAAACCATTGGTTCATAGTTAATATTGTTTAAGTTGTTAATGAAAGCACTTGGTTTAATTTTTCAAAGTATGCATGTGAATGAATATAATTGGCATATATGTATTTTTGATAAGTGTTTGAGTAGTTTTTGGGGTATTAGGTATTATGGTGGGTATTTGTTGAGATATGGATGGGTTTCTAAGGTCACATGCATGCATGGATGCCTAAAATGCGAACCAGAGGCGGTTTATGTAAAGTATGAAAAATAAAACTTGAAATGTTAAATATTATTCTCCTAATAATATTATAACACTTATTGAACGTCAATATTTACTTGAATGATGTTCGTTTATGATAGTCATTGATTTTAGCTTACGAGATTTAACTAAGCGGTTTACATGAAATGAGACGCGAAATAGCTAAAAGTATTTATTGAGAAAATAATTGGGAGTCGTAAAATGACCTGAAAACACGGGGTGTTATAGTCTTCCCCCGTTAAAGAGCCTTGTCCTCAAGACTTATGACGCGGCACTTGACGACGGTGCGGTCTTGGTGAAGAGATGTGGGTACTTCTGCTTGAATTGGTCCCCACGCTCCCAAGTAAACCCAGGACCTCGTTTAGAGTTCCATCTAACCTTAATGATGGAAATGAGACTTCTTTTTAATTGTTTGATTTCACGATCCATAACCTTTACTGGCTCTTCCACAAAGTGGAGCTTGTCATCAACACGTAGTTCTTCCAACGGAATCACAAGTGATTCATCGGACAAACACTTCCTCAAATTTGACACGTGAAACATGTTATGGACACGACTTAATTGTTGTGGTAGCTCGAGTTTATAGGCAACAGTTCCGACTCTCTTGATCACTTTGAAAGGGCCGACATACCTAGGGTTTAACTTTAACCGTTTGCCAATATGCACAACCCCTTTCCAAGGTGAAACCTTTATCATGACTTTATCACCAACTTGAAATACCATTGGTTTACGTCTAATGTTTGCATAGCTCTTTTGTCGGTCATGATCGGCTTGGATTCTGCTTTTAATTTGGATGATCTTTTTAGTGCTTTCATGAATTATTTCAGGACCAGTAAGCTGGGCATCTCCAACTTCCACCCAACACACTGGTGATCGACACTTTCGCCCATACAGTGCCTCGAATGGTGCAGCCTTTATACTGGTATGGTAACTGTTGTTGTAAGAGAATTCCACTAACGGTAAGTGTCTATCCCAATTCTTTCCAAAGTCTAACACGCAAGCGCGTAACATGTCTTCCAAAGTTTAGATAGTTCTTTCACTTTGACCGTTAGTTTCGGGATGATAGGTCGTACTCATGTCCAATCGAGTTCCCAAAGCCTTATGAAGTGCTTGCCAGAATAGTGACATAAATCTACCATCACAATCAGAGATAATAGAAACAGGCACACCATGTCGGGTGACTACTTCCTTCATGTAAAGCTTCATTAACTTCTCCATGGGATCATTTTCCCTCATTGGTAGGAAGTGAGCAGACTTTGTAAGACGATCAACGATCACCCAAATGGTATCATAACCGTTTGTCGTCTTAGGGAGTTTAGTGATGAAATCCATGGTGATTTTCTCCCATTTCCATTCTGGAATCTTTGGTTGGACTAGCAACCCAGAAGGTTTTTGATGCTCTGCCTTGACTTTAGAACAAGTCAGACACTTGCTAACATAAGTGGCAATATCTGCCTTCATGTTAGGCCACCAATACAACTGCTTCAAGTCTTGGTTCATCTTTAACAGAACCGGAAGAATGGAATATTTTTGAACTATTTAGACGCGTCATGAATTAATCCCTTAACTTGCCTAACACGGTAACCAACTTCTATTGATTTAAACACAAGTTCCATCTGCATGGGATTGCAATCATTCTTTTGTGAGTGTCTGTGGAGCATGCCTCCAACATCATCAGCATGAGCTTTTTATGTTTTAAGGCTTCGGTTTGAGCTTCTAGGATTTTTTTGGGAAGATTCAAGCCAATAGTCATGACTAAGGCTCGGACCCTTAAAGGTTTAACCCTTTCTTTTTTTTGCTTAAAGCATCAGCAACTACGTTCTCCTTTCCCGGGTGGTAGCGGATTTCACAATCGTAATCACTAAGAAGCTCTAACCAACGTCGTTGTCTCATGTTTAACTCTTTTTGGTCAAGGATGTATTGTAAGCTCTTATGGTCGGTGAATACGGTTGTCCCGTATAGGTAGTGTCCCACATCTTAAGAGCGAACACCACATCTCCAAGTTCCAGATCATGAGTTGTGTAGTTTTTCTCATGGATCTTCAGTTTTCAAGAAGCATAGGCTATAACTTTCTCGTTTTGCATAAGCACGACACCCAAACCCTTATGCGACACATTGCAATAAATAATGAAGTTTTCTGATCCTTTAGGCAAGGCCAAAATGGGTGCGCTACATAACTTTTGTTTAATGAATTGAAATACGGCTTCCTCCTTCTCTCCCCAGTCAAACTTCACATTCTTCTGAGTCATCTTAGTTATTGGTTTTGCGATCTTGGAAAAGCCTTCAATGAATCTTCTGTAGTAACCGGCGAGTCCTAAAAACTGGCGGATCTCTGTTGGACTCTTAGGAGACGCCCAATCTTTAATCGACTCGATCTTTCCTGGGTCTACTTGAATGCCTTTGCTATCAATCATGTGTATGAGAAACTATACTTTTGGAATCTAAAATTCACACTTGGAAAATTTTGCGTACAACTCCTCTTTTTAAGCAACTCCAAAATTAATTTGAGATGCTCTTCACGCTCTTCTTTGTTCTTTGAATAAATTAGTATATCGTCGATAAAGACAATCACAAACTTATCCAAATAAGGTTTGCACACCCGGTTCATGAGGTCCATAAATACCGCCGGTGCGTTTGTCAAACCAAAAGGCATTACTTGAAATTCATAATGTCCATAACACGTCCTAAACGAGGTCTTGGGAATGTCTTCTTTGCGAACTCTCAACTGATGGTAGCTTGATCGTAAGTCGATTTTTGAGTAGACACTCGACCCTTGATGTTGATCGAGCAAGTCATCAATTCTAGGAAGTTGGTAATGATTCTTCACCGTTAACTTGTTTAGTTCATGATAATCGATGCACATGCGAAACGATCCATCTTTCTTCTTGACGAAAGACCGGAGCTCCCCAGGGTGAAGAGCTAGGCCTTATAAATCCTTTGTCGGATAGTTCTTGAAGTTGTTATGCCAGTTCCTTCATTTCGGATGGTGCAACCGATAAGGCGCCCGTGCCACATGTGCAGCACCTGGTACCAAATCAATTTAGAACTCTACTTGTCGAGCTGGTGGAATACCCAGTAAGTCTTCAGGAAAAACTTCAGGAAAGTCTCTGACAATCGGCATGTCGTCGAGTCGCTTCCCCTTCGACTTTTCTTTGACTTCCTTCATGGTAATGTGTGCCAAAAAGACATCACATCCCTTTGACAAATACTCTTGTGCTTTAGTGCACGAAATGATATTTAGTCAGGATTCTTCCCTTTAGTTGTTTCCATTGCCTTGAAAAATTAACATCTCTCTTTCGAACGGAACACGTACAATCTTTTCATCACAGATGATCACTCCATGATACTTTGTTAACCAGTCCATCCAAATAAAGATGTCAAAGCTACTGAGTGGAACCGGTATCAAGTCGATGTTGAAAGGATGGTTCATGAAATTTAGAGTGCAACCACGATTTATGGTGTTAACTCCTATGATTTTCCCATTGGCTAATTTATGTGATAATGACTTTCTAAAGTAGTGGAGGTAATGTTAACCAAGGAACTAAAGGTATTAGATACAAAGCTCTTATCCGCACCAATATTAAACAAAATTGTAGCATAACGGTTGTTGAGGAGAAACGTACCCGTGATGACGTTAAAGTCCGGGCTGGCATCTCTTCCTCCCAAAGCATAAGCTCTTCCTTGAGCTGTGCCATTCCCGTTGCTATTCCCACAGTTATTCAGTTTTGGGCAATTCTTCTTGATGTGACCGATGTTACCACATTCATAGCATGCTCCTGCCTTTTGATTCTTGTTGTTGTTGTTGTTGTTATTATTGTTGGTATTGACCTAACAATCATTAGTAACATGACCATACCTCTTGCAGTTTCCACATTTGGGTGCACATTGCCCGGTGTATTGGTAATTGCACTTGGTGAACAGAGGTAGAGTTCCAGTATAAGCCTTCTTTTCACCAGGGCCAGTAGTATATGCCTTAGCTACATTTTGCTTCTTGTGGGGTTGTTGATTGTTTCTTGATGAATCATCAGCATTCCTTTTGTTGTCATTCTGTCTTTCCGCATAAGTGCGTAGTTTCTGATCCATCAAGTCGTTGGCCAACTCGATAGCCTCATCAAGAGTTTTAGGTCTTGCAGACATGACATTCCCATGAATGTTATTAGGAAGTCCACTGATGTACTTGTCAACCTTTTTGGCCTCATAAGTAAGAAATTTGGTGCACATCAAGGCTCATTCTTAGAAACGCTAAGTATAGGCTGCAACATCGTTTCCCCTGACCCTAAGATTCCACAATTCAATTTCAAGTTTCTTGATTTCACCTTTTGGATAGTATTTGTCTGTCAAATTCTTTTTGAGAGTTCCCCAAGTCATAGCATAGGCAGCATCATGACCTAAGGTTCTCACATGACCATTCTACCAGGTTAGTGCAACACCTAGCAGAGTACAGGTAGCGAACTTCACTTGATTGTCAATGGCACAACCGCTAATGTGAAATACCAATTCCATCTTTTTGAGCCATTAAGACAAGCCAACAACGTCTTCAGTTCCCTTGAAGTTCAAGGGTTAGCATTTCATGAAATCAGTGTAGGAATAGACACGTGTAGGTTGCACAGGCCTTCTGAGTCCTCCACCCGAATCGTGGCTTGCATCATATTGAGTGTGGGTAGAGTTTCTTTGGATTGCCCGATCGATCATAGCTTGAATGGATTTTGGAGTCATGGCGTCGTTTGCTCCTTGTCTTGTTACAGGCATGATTCAATTAATCACAAGAATATAATGTACGTGAGATATAATTACAATGTCGATACAAATGGATATGATAATAATAATTACACCACAACACAATGGAGAATGAATAAAATGAAATCAATAATACATCAACATTTCATAACATAATTTCGAATCGTACATGATTTGCTTAGATACAAAATGACCACTAATGATCTAGTATAGAAAATAAAAATACGTCCTAGAGTCTATAAGCTGGGAGTTACCCATAAAACTTAATAGACTATACAAGATAGCTAGAAATGAAAAGTACAACTAACAGCTACTGCCGGTGTCCTCTACCATATCAATATGAGCTCTAGCCTCTAGTACATGGGTACACATCATTTGTCTGATTGCATCATCCTCAGCTTTCTGGCGCTGCCACTTTACACGACTCATGTAAGTCTCTAGTGTCTCAAGTCGTGCCAATAATGCCCTGTTCCAAGCCTCAGAACTAAGGTAAGCCTGGCGTACCTCATGCAACTATATCTCGTAAGCGGTCCTCTGGCCTCTCACTACATCAATCTCTAGTCTAATGTCTTTGCGGTCAGTCCAAGCATCATGCAGTTGTGTATAGAAATCCTTACTCTTTTGCCTGCGAACCTGTGCCTGGTAGCTAACCCTCAAGTTGACTTCCTTAATAGAAGTCATCATCCTATGCTCAGAAGTCTATAAAGCTCTAACATAACCAACATCTTCTGCTGTGTCAGCAAGTCTAGCAATAGTCCGAGCATCATGACCAGGACTACGAATCAAACCCTGTCCTGCCTCAACATTATCAACAAAATCATACTGACCTCTAGGTGTTCTAGCAGCAGCAGAACTCTCTGCTACATCACACCTAGGTGGGGGAGCAGCAAGTACAAATCTCCTCCGAGGTAGCATGTCCTCCTCGGGGATGTCATCTCTCATACAAATCATGGCTGCCCTATGACCTAATGGTGCCTGATCATAAGCAGGACTGGTGGGTGGTATAGGTGTGACAACATGCTCAGCAATGCGTGCCTCCATGGATGCTGACATAGGTGGCTTAAGTCTGATAGTCTTTTGTACCTTACAGAGACGTGTCTAAGAAAAAGGGACCCTAGTCTGAGGTAATCTAGGTGTAGGTGCAGACTCATCAGTCTTAAATGCCTCTGTATCCTCAGCTGAGGGAACAGGGTCAACAACAGGTACCATAGAAGAGTCAGCCAGAGCTGGGTGCTCCTCTTCCTCCTCGTCCTCAGTGGGCTCCTCATCCTCATCATCTGTATCATCCTCATCCTCGTCATCCTCAGGCTCATGCTCCTCACTAGGATCCTCTTTGGGATCCTCCTTAGGATCCTCATCGTCATCCTCCTCGCTATCCTCGGGCTCATCTGGATAATCAATAGAATCCTCATCAGTATCCTCCTCCGTCGAATCTGAGTAAGCAATGTATCTAGGTAACTCAGCAGTTGGTGAAGCATTATCAGCATAAGGCTAATCCTCGACCTGAATGTCATCATCTGATGGTGTATGGTACTCTAGGTGCTCTGGCTCCGGAACATATATTGGTACATGCTCATCCAACTCCATGGGATCAGGTACATAGGCAGGTGACAGTAGGTGTGCCTGTCCTTGTTGGGCAACCTCCTCGTATGGGTCCATCTCCGGAAGCTCACCGGCATTCACGAGTGAAATACCCCATGATGCTGGTCTGTTTGAATCGAAAGATACAGACATATAGGTAACAGCGGACGATGCATTGTCTGATGACATGGCAAATCTGTAACCATTATATAAACTTGTATAAGTATATTATATAGGACAAGCAGTAATATACGTAATGTAATA
>BQNB010063351.1:0-31228 GCA_026074375.1 Tanacetum coccineum | reverse complement strand
TATATATATATATATATATTGGAAAACCAGGTTGACCCGGCGGTCCAACCGGTTGAACCGGTAACCCGGTGACCCGGTGATTCGACCGGGTCGATTCAAAACCCGGTTTTCAAAACATTGTTTTTCAGTGATAAGCTTGCAAGCTTTTATTTTTTTCATCAATTTTCGGTTAATGTTTCCATTTGAAAAACAATAATGGAAATAAATGGATTTCTAAAAAGGTAATACTGAATTTATGTTTATGAAATTAGGTGTAATTTGTTTATAACAAAGAAGAACTCAATTTGTATTGATTAGTAATAAGATTGTTTATTTGAGTAAATAAGATTGTGTGTGTATAAGATTTTTCACGCGCGCGGTTTAAACGCAAAAGTTATCGTTACTATGTGGAAAAACAAAAAAGTCGGCCCCCGTCAACTTATATTCCTAGCTCCGCCCTTGATTTAGCTTAATTTAGTGTAGGAGTTTCAATGGAATGTATTGTTAGTTTTGGGGAAGTACAGTCGAGTGAGTAAGAGAGAGAGAGGAGAGAGGAGAGATGACGATGATGGCGAGGTTACAAAGATGTTGATGATCATGATACAGATGCGATCGTTTACAGATGTATGCAAACTGATTTTTTGATGCAATAATAGGATTGTTTGTTACTTTATAGATGATGTCAACTAAGTTCTGGACAGTTAGAGACCTTGATTATTATTTACATTTTTTGAAAATTGTTTTTATTTATGTTTTGGAGACCCTGATTTTTTGAGAGTTGGTGTCGGGATGAGTCGTTTATATTTTTATTAATATAATTTAAGGAAATCTAAACACACATTTGTTTTTTAAAACTATCAAAACGGTAAACCGTCAAATACCGACTATAATTGTATACCGCTAAAAGATCAAAATACGATAAAGAAATGCATATTTGGTATCCCGCTGCTTTGCGCGGGTACATGCTAGTATATATATATATATATATATAAGTAAATTGCAAAATACATTTTTGTGGTTTATACTTTCTGATACCTTACATGCATGTTAGAAACTACCATATTACATTTTTCGTTAGCCAACCGTTAAACATTATTTATCCCTTAGGACGAACGGTGCAAATATTTTTTCATTCGGAGATGTATTTTGCAGTTTACCACAAGGATGTATTTTGCAGTTTACTCTTTTTATTATTATTATTATTATTATTATTATTATTATTATTATTATTATTATTATTATTATTATCACTTTATTAAGAAACTCAAGAGTTTACAATAAATTAAATGGGCTGAGATACTATTTGGGCCTCACTCCTTTAGCAATAGCGAAACTGATCATATTAAATATATGAACAGCTGCATGTGCCCCAATGTTCTGAGTCATGGAGAACTTCCGGATCCGCTTCAGCAATGTAACCACGTATGCCTCTAATTCCCCTAAAGAAATGGAAGAAAAGGGAAGAAACTCATATCCAATAGCCGCACACTTAGCCATATACTTATCGCGTTTAGGGTGTGCAACATCAATCACGGCCCAGTCGAGTACGAAATCAACCATCCCGGTTTGCGTCAAAGGTGAAGATCCAGTCAGATCCACACACACATCAAGTCCTTCATCCCACGAGTAAAGTAACATATCTGTTGGATGTAATGGTTTGTCACGCCCCCCATCCAACCCGATATCAACTTTCTTACCAGCTAAGATACCTAAACGATAACACAAAACACAACGATAAGTCTTACCGTTCATAGTTTGTCCCAACCCGGAAATAGGGACCGTCCTAAGCCAATCAGAGGTATGATCCTCCCTTTGAGAAGCCCACAAGGCCATCTTTCTGGAAGATAAAAAAAATGTGGACTCTGCATTTTTAGTAACCCGTGTGAAATATATATTTGCCATTTTCTTCATGAGTTTAGGGGCAGCGATCTCACTTAGATTACTCAAAAGGTCAGTCTCCATAGATGTATTAAACACAGACAAGGCATCATCGAAAATAGGCCCGGGAGAAACAATACCAGTATGCCGAAGGAGCTTAGTCTGCAAGTTAGCAGACTGTAACCGAGAAGCAAGAAAGGCATAATTCAAAACATCACCCGCAGAATAGACACCAATCCCTCCAAATGTAAAAGGTAAGGTGGCAAGTCTCCATTGCCAGTCACCAAATCCTGGTCCAGAAGCAGTGACAATATGCTCTAGAGAAGAACGAAGAGCTACGTCAAAAGAACATTGAGCAGATTCGAAGAAACGGGGAGGGCAAGTGCGCATAGTAAAGTATAGCCTGGAAATACCTGTATAAGAACGAAGAAGCAACAACTCGCATTGAGGATCATTAATCTTAGCAATAGCATCCATAAGCCCAATGGTTTTGGCCACTCTTTTCATCACAAGCTCATTGCAAAAATCAAAATCCACACTAGCGGGCCCATCAAGTAATTTAACACCATGCAAGGGCCGAGCAATATTAGGTGGAAAAATACCTGCAAGCCTGCTTCGAGGGTCTTCCTTTGGCCAAAAAACTTTAGTTTTATCAACGTTGAGATGCAAGTCACACCCCGTCCATCCTTTATAATTAACTCTAAGACCTTCCCAACAACCATATTATCTCCAACAATAGTACCATCGTCCAATTACCAAGCATGCAAAGAAAGGCTAAAGGAGTCTCTAATCTTACATATTAAGGGATGTAACACTAGGGAAAAAAGAAATGGGTAAAGGGGATCACCCTGCTACACTCTTTGGCACGACCATAAGGTGTGCTCCCTGTAGTACAATCTAGCTGGGGTAGAGTAACAGAATTTTACCTAACGTGAGATAGCAGGGCAACGGAGATGAAGTTCACACAACATAACCTCTCAATCTACCAAGTTGAAGGAATTCTTAAAATCCACCAACATCATCCCCACAAGCCTCAATCAAACGATTCACGGAATGAAGGATAGCCTCACTTCCACCCGCCACCCCAACCACCATCTGAAGGACGTGAACTAACCAATCCAAAGATTGGCCAAATCATATTGCACTCCATAGAGACAAGGCGTCTCCAAATAGTACCCACAGCTATATGACGAATACCACCACATGGTTTAACCAACTGTGTGAGAGGAGCACTAGCAATATACTCACCCAACTTGTTGGGGGCATTTCCCATTAAGAAATAGATTTACCACTTGGGTGATAGAGGAGACCAACTCATCAGAAATAGCAACATCGGCTCCACTTAAACAATCCACGAGGTGTTGGGCATAGATATACGTGGGAATGAGGGAGGAGGCTTGAAATGGTGCTTGGTCTTTAAGTCCTCAAAAGTAGCATCATTGTAGGAGCAATGCCACGAGGAAAACTCTTGATATCGTCTAGAACCATAGTTGGAGATGCAACGAGGTGATGATGATCAATAGATATACGTAGCAATGAGGGATGAGGCTTGAAAGGGTGCTTGGTCTTTAAGTCCTCAAGAGTAGCATCATTGTAGGAGCAATGCCAAAAGAGGAAAGAACTCAGACTGCTGCAGTATAATAGCCATCGCAAATCTTCCTCTTACATTGCTTTATATTCAGTTCTCCCAAATCAATGTCTTCCTCATCAACATCCGACAAATGAGGGGAAGATTCAGCTAAAGTCTCCCTCATAACCTACAAACTACCACATGGAGAACTCCAAGATCGAATAGCATTAACAGTACTCTCATCTTGACGTTGACGTTTAATAGCTGTCTTGCAACTCAAATTTTACTCCTCGGGCGAAAGGTTTTAAGGAGACAAAGAGGCAAGACTAACAAACTAACCCAACAAGAGATGTTATCAGGTGTGCAGATCACCTTGTGAAGAGCTTCCTTCAAGACCCGAGAGCCCTCTATCGAACTTGGAGGTTGGATGTGACAGTACGCAACCCTTTTAAATAAATAAACTATCAAGGAGAGCAAAAAGTAAATAACTCCATGTTGGAATTGCACATAAAATCTTCGTCATGTTCTTGAGGCTCTGAAGAAAAAGGAACACTGTGGTTTGGAGGTGATAGAGCACATACTAACTACTCCATCACCGCAAACTCTGGGGGTGGCAAAAATCAAAACCCTTGGCCATGTCGACCGCGTAGAACCGAAGACTATGACGTCTTGAAAACAACACAACATAACAAGATACCCATGCGTTTAAACATTACCTCGGCCTCCTTAAAAACAACAAGATTAGTGGTCAAAGATTGTCTTGTAATAGCTTGTGCATCACCTTGCAATGGCGATCACGAAGCTGTATAATCAATGAAGTTTTAGTAAGCCCGTTTCCACCACCATCCTGACAACCACTAAGACCCACAAAAGGGCAATGGAAACGCACAACCGCCATAATAATCCACCACAGCGCACGGAGCCTTGTATTGATCTTTTGTTGAATTGATAAACAACAAAAGATGGGACGAATCAAATCAGATGAACCGTAACGATCGGCCAGACATACCTTTTTAAAATTATTATCAATATAACTGACAAAACAAAGGGTAGGACGAATTGATACACACCTTTCTGAAATTATTATAATATAATCAAATTGGATGAAGCCCACATACACTTTTTGATATTATTTGTTAATATAACCAAGACAGCAACAAAAGAAAATTGAATGAATTGATAGCAAATCGAACGAACCACACACACTTTTGGATATTAATATAATTAAAGTGGATGAAACACACACACACCTTTTTGATAGATGGGACGAATCAAATTGGATGAATCGCAAATCGATCGATCGCTATCGTCATTGCCCACACACGCACACCTTTTATTCCTATTATCTAAACTTTAATTTCAAACCAAACCAAAAATGTCATACCAATCTATGCGATGTTTATACGAAAATGCATATGTAAAATAAAGTATTATATAAATGGATTTACATAGTGGTGGATGGCAAGCGGGCAACAAGCTACGCCGCTAGCTCTTTTTGAATTGCAAAGCCAATATGCTTAAAAACCACATCCGTGAATTTAGGTGTCATAACATTGCTGTGCATAACCCATTGAACTCGGCTGAGTAGCTCGACCGCCTCCGGTACAAGGAAACCAAATGTATCAAACGCAAAGGGAATAAACACGTGTTGATTTTCAGTGCATGCTTTCTCGTGTTTTGTCACTTTGCACGAGGCAACTTTCAAAGCAGTCTGACCTGGTGTAAAACCCCTACTTAACTTAACCCTACGAGAGGAGAAACCTCGGTCAAATCCACGGACGCATGTTTCCCTCCAACCCAACCAAAAACCAAACTGTCACGAATCGTACGTGTAGTTTTCCATCGTCGGTCAAGTTAAAAAGTTCACAGGTGCTTCTTTTCTTGGTGAAGATCAGCAGGCCTAACTATGTAAAAAGGAGTCTAACATATTTATGTCTGTATTTGAACTCGGATCCTCTTTATCATGGATACTGCTTGTTCCCCAAGGAATCTAAACATGCCTTGCAACAAAAAAGGGCATAGTCAAATCAACCGGGAATAATGGAATCATGAGACGATACTTAAGGATAGTGCGATATTCCACTGGTGACGTTTGTTGACCAAGCCCGTCTATGGGGATACCTAGTAGAAAATCTTGAGCATGTGGAGTGCGTAGACACTTAAAAACTGCTTTTTGTCTCATAGTCATGTCAAAGTGAACTTCTATATCCTTGACCATTTCGCTAAAAAGGACATTCGCCAGTGTTTGTTAGGCTTTAGAGGGGACGGTGTCCTTGTGAAATCGCTAAAATCAAAGCTTGGAATCCTATCACGAAGACAAGCCAAAGCAGAAACATAATCATCATCCATACCACATATGTCACTGTCACGTAAGATGTGGTCTTGTAGTACCCGAGATTGGGCCCTCGAGGCTACAAAGCATAAGAGGAAACCAATTTTGCCGAGTACAAACCCAAACCACAAAATCAAATAGGTAAAGAAGCAAGTCGCCACTGTAAGTCTCCAAAGAATAGTCCACCACAAACCACTATATTCTCGATTGACCCACGCAAACTTTTGTCAAAAAAACAAGGTCGTCTCCTCCATGTGTACATTGACAAGTCCTTAAACCGAAAAAGAGTTTGGCAATACCCATACATGATCGAAGCAAAAGGAGCTCACTCTGCGGGTCATGTAACTCTGGAAGAAGACCTATCAAATCAACAGCATTTCCGGCTCTCCTCATAGCCAGTCCACTAATAAAAATACTGCGTCTCTCTAAACAGCTCTACTCCAGAAGCTTCTCACCCGATGATAGGCTCGGAATATCAGACAGGAAATAAAACCCTCTTGCAGAAAGGTCATACCCATTACAAGAGGGCCAAAAATATCTTTGTTTTCTTATATAAGTTCAGACCCAAACTGGACCCTCTCCTTTATAATGTCTAACACCCTGACAACCTCTTCTGAATCTCCAATAACGGTCCCATCATCAAGATACCAAGCATGAAGAAGAAGCTTGCAACTGTCTTTGATCTTATGTAGTAGCGAGTCCAATATAAGAGCAAAAAGAAGAGGTCTCAATGGGTAACCTTGCTGCACCCCAGTGACAGACCAGATATGTATGTCTCCTATATACAATCTCGATGCTTGCCCATATAAAAAATCCACCCAGAAAGAAATAGAGGGACACTTCACCCTAACCTCGTGGAGTAATACCGATCTATCCACAAGGTTAAATGCAATCGAGAAATCCACAGTAAGCATTGCAAGAGACCCATCATTATGATATTCACCCGATTGACGCTATGTAAAATAGCCTCAGCGCCACCCGACACTCCGACCCCAAATTGAAAATCACTAAGGTACTTTGACATTTATTTACCCACACCTTTCATTATTATTATATATATGTAGATATGTAGATATGTTTAAGTGTATACGTGTGTTTATGATTTCAGTATAAGCAGAAAGCCAGAAATTATATACGAGTTTTATTTATACAGGCCTAAACATAAATAAAGTTAAATTTGTTTATTATTATTATTATTCCTATTATTATTCCTATTATTATTATTATTATTATTATTATTATTATTATATGCAGATATGTTTAAGTGTATACGTGTGTTTATGATTTCAGTATAAGCAGAAAGCCATAAATTATATACGAGTTTTTATTTATATGGGCCTAAACATAAATAAAGGTAAGAGTAAATTACATCGTTCGTCCTTTGCGGTGACCGACGAGTTTCGTCCTTTGACAAAAAAAATGCATCATCCGTCCTTAAGTGGGAAATGTTATTCATCATTGGTCCCTCTCACTAACAGCCTTCATTAACGTTCGTTGAATGCTCACACATGACACCCACGTGAGGGTATTTTAGCCTTTTTCTCCTTTAATTTATTATTTTCATGTCTCTCTCTCCTCTATCCCCATAATTTACCCAGATACTTGTTCCTCCATCTTCTTTACTAAATGTTGAAACTATCTACAAACACAAATCTTTCATCACGATCCCCTTTTCATTTTATTCTCATAAAGTGAAAATCTATTTCCAAATTAAAACCCAAATAAAAAACTGCTATTTCTAAAAAAAACATTATCTTTATCTTCTTCTTCTTCTTTAAGTCTTCAAGCACAAATGACAGCAGTGAGTGGCGGAAAGGGTGGGTGACGACGACCAACGATGGTGGTTGGACGGTGTGTGTATGTGTATGGTGGTGGTTTCCTGGTTGGTTGGATTGGCAGTGGAATATGATATGGGTTTTGATAATCCATCATTCTCATCTCCAAATGAAGATCATTGTTGTTGCTTCTCCTTGACACTTCGATAAACCAAAATAAATAATTGAAACAAGATAATTAATTCCTTTTACCCTTTACTGACGTCAAGATCACAACAATATTTAATACTACTTACTTCCTCTTGTTTTTGTTTGCTGTTGACGTCCAAAGCACCGCACACAAACACAATATCTAAATAATTAATAATACCCCATTCGATTTAGCTATCTTTTCTTTTTTTAGTTCAGCCGTAAAATGTCTACCAAATAATTAATAATGCTCAATCTGATTTAGCTAGTTTTCTATAAACAAAATGAACAGATTTAACGGTGAGACATGAAATATGTGATAGTTGCAATGCAAATTTATGGGACCTAAAGTATGTGATGGGGGATCTGTAACATAAAGATGATATTGAAATAAATTGGATGATGAAGTGAGAAAGTCTATGGTTGGTAATTAAAAAAAATTTGGGGATTTTTTTTAGTTTTTGTATTTAGTGTGATATATGTTTTGCATTTTTTTAATGTATATGATGATTGAGGTTTGTGAAGGTCGGTAGGGGCGGTGAGAATGACGGTGTAGGGTGGTGATGGTTTGTAGATGAGATGATGACATATTCAAGGAAGAAGAAAGTTCACAGTAAAAAAGACCTAAATACCCTCATGTGTAGACATTTAACGAGTGTTAGTTTGGCCTGTTAAAGTGAGGGGTCAATGATGCATAACGTTTCCCACTTAAGGACGAACGGTGCATTTTTTTGTCAAAGGACGAAACTCGTCGGTCAACGCAAACCACAAGGACGAACGATGTAATTTACTCTAAAGTTAAATTTGTTTATCATTTTAGCCCAGACTATTGGGCCTTTACCCAACAACTATTTTCTCACTTTTGTTCACAGCCCAATAGTTGGACCCTTAAAAATAGGGGTGTGCACGGTTCGGTTTGGGTCGGTTTTTGGCTAAAACCGAACAGAAATATTCGGTTTTTATAAAATCAAAAACCAAAACCGTTCGGTTTTTGACGGTTCGGTTTTTTTGGTTTATTGTCGGTTTCGGTTCGGTTTTTCGGTTTTTCCAGTTTGTAACCGTTTATATTTTGGTGTGACTAATTTATTACAACAAACTTGCTCTACGTCGAAATTGGTTAATATTCTTTACTTTTTTTCAATCTAAGGCTAATAATGTTTCTCTCAAATGCTACAATTACACACATATCGCCACACACGCACATGCGAGTGAACATACACGTATGATCATTGTCACATATGTATTGATATATTGTTAAGTAAACACACTTACACGACAAACATGTATATAAATCTTAAGATAAATATATTATAACTTCACTCACTAGAATAGGCATTTACGAATTTGATTTATTTAGTTATTTATTTATATTATCTTAATTATATATTATTAAATAAGAAATTGGTTCGTTTCGGTTCGGTTTTTACGGTACGGTTTTTGGGAGAAAACCGAAACCGAACCGAATTTTTCGGTTTTTGAAAAAGTAAAAACCAAACCGTTGGTTTAGTTTCGGTCGGTTATTTCGGTTCGGTTTTTTTCTGTTTTCGGTTTGGTTTCGGTTTTTCTGCTCACCCCTACTTCAAAATAGAACTAACATTACAACTTTATCTATATTTCTTGGTTTTCTCGTGTTTTTAAAACTAAGCGTGATTATCTGAATTATTCAATTAAGGATTTTATGATACTCGAGGCATATATAGGGTTGAAAGTAATCGCTATACATATCATAATTGTTTGATGATTACCGCTCATCACACACGCCTAAATTCTAACAAAGTGACATGTTTAAACCTTGCTTGGTACAAATTAACAAACATAAAATGATCACGTCAACCTTCTAAATGAAATAGGTTTGCTTGATTTAAATCTTTGTGGCTACTAGTTTAAAAATCACGTAGATTAGTCAACAAAATGTCAAAAATTATTGTTAACTAAAAACAAA
This sequence comes from Tanacetum coccineum, assembly GCA_026074375.1. Taxonomy (NCBI): domain Eukaryota; kingdom Viridiplantae; phylum Streptophyta; class Magnoliopsida; order Asterales; family Asteraceae; genus Tanacetum; species Tanacetum coccineum. The sequence goes on along the minus strand of BQNB010063351.1, from coordinate 21,563 downwards.
AGGTGAATGAAGCATCTTATTGAGCCGCCCTCATATTTTTTCTGTATTTACAAAAAAACGATTCACGCCACTAACTCGACCAAGAACTTTTTTGAGCAAATTGATTGCCCCAAAATGTGGAACTATCGTCATAGATTCTTCTAACATGTTAATATCTAGAAATCTACAATCACTTTATTGGAAACATTTGTATTAAATCGAGCTCTAATCATTTACTTATTGCTGACAATGAAGAGTTTAGAGAAAAAACATACACAACACACAGTGAAAACTATTTTCATTACTTGAAATAAAGTTTGTACATCTATTTATACAAAAGAAACAGAGGAGCTACAGTGCTAACTAACTTCTAACAGTTTAGTTACAAAGAAAACCCTCAACTATTGATAAGTTACAAATTGGTCCTTCTACTATTATCCAACTCCTCTTTTACACTCCCCCTCAAGTGGAGAGTTGGAAGAATGAGCAACTCCCTTGGACATCAGATGTGCATGTTGATCTGCTGGAAGAACCTTTGTGGATACATCAGCAAGTTGAGATTTGGTAGAAACATAGGAAGGAAGAACTTCTCCTCTTTTGATTTGATCCCTCACATAATGGCAGTCAATTTCAATGTGTTTAGTTCTAGCATGGAAAACAAGATTTGCTGCTGTCACACCCCGTAACTTTCAGGTCAATATTTTAAACATTTTCGATTATTATTTTTGACTTTTACATATTACGTTTGAATCTGACAGTTTACCGGGAAGTTAAACCGCGTAAAACTGAAAAACATCATCGGACGCGTCTCGGCATCGGTTATTAATTAATTTAGGCCTTATATGAGATATTTTAACTTTTCTAAGTGTCTCGTGATTTTTAATCTCTTCCGATATTAATTTTAGGGTTTTATCTTGTAGATTTTGTTTTTCGCATTTTTGACCAAACGGAACCCCGAAAACCCAAAATCTTTTCGTGTAAACGTTAGTTATCGTCCATCTCGTTTCATTAAGTGAAAATTTTTGTTCATATCCCTCCTCCTCTACATATTGGACGCCTAAGTGCAATAAAAAACAACCATAGCATTTGAAATTAATTCCAAGCATCTTATTTTTGAAATCTACATGCATGTGCATGAAAATGACATACGAGGGAGTCACCCTCATGCACAAGAAACTAGCCAAGACATATGCATGTGACTCCTTACACATGTTGACTTCATTTGACCAACCAAAGACCATTTCATACATCTATGTGAGCCATGACTCAAAAATTTGAACCCACTTGGAACCTTGTGACCATTTTAGGCCAAAACCACCAACACACACACTCTTGGTATGTGTTGGTCACATGTGTGCACACCTAACCCTTAAAAACCCTAGTTAAAGCCTATAAATACAATACCATCTCATGACTTAGGGTTACATATTCATTCCAAGCCTCAACAAAAACTCACACCTCTCTTTCTCTCTTTCTTTGCTCACGACATCAAGCACACACACAAACACATTCATAACTTTTGATTTTCTTCAAGATTCAAACATTCTAAGTTTATTTCCAAGGGTTTATAAGGTAGATCCAAGTATTGGTTGGTTGATTTTCAATGGTTTCTCAAGATTATAAAATTTGGGTTTCTAATTTTATAAGTGGGTTTATAGATCTAGTCATTTTGGGTATAGATCTTGTGATTCTCTACTTGTTCCTTCATTCTTGTAAGTGCTTCTTGGTCATCTCTTGTTTCATTTCTTTGATTCTCATGTATATTGTTCAAGTTTAAGATTCCATGTGTATGTGTTACTTTTATAAAAAGAAATGATAAAACATCTTGACAACTTTTATAAAAATGGAAGTATTATGTTTGTTATTTTATAAGTTATGGTGAAATGAGTTGAAAAGTGGGTTGCAACAAATGAAGGGGATTAGGTTAGATTTAGGTGTGGGTTGTTGTGGATTAGTTGTGAATGAAGTTTAGGCTAGACTAGGCACTATTGTGAAGTTTGGGTGGATTTTGGTTGCGTTTTTGACAAAAAGAGCTGGCTGTCCCGAATTTGTTTTGAGGTTTTGAGCGACCTAAAAATGTTTTCATTAGGTGTAAAAGTAGTTTTTGAAGAGCATGTTTCGAATAGATAGCATTTCACATAACGTACTTTAAAATCAGACTTAAAACGGCCAAGTTATAGCCAAAAGAAACTTGAAACATTTCGGCAAAACCAAATGAATAGTGGGCTGATGTGAATAGTAAAATAGGTTTTCGAACACGTATTCCGTCCAGGCCCCGTCTGGGGGTGTGACAAACTGGTAATCAGAGCCAAGGTTATAGAGAACCAGGTAGTTATACTAGGTCTGGTCTATAACCAGTATGTGATCCTATGTGGCTTTATTTGTGCTTACGTGTTGTCTTTGCTATATATATATATAAGATTTCCATATATACTTGAGGCTATTATATATTGCCATATTTACCTTGCCATTCATTTCATCATTTCTTTTTGCCTTGCTTGGTTCATATAAAGGAGATTTATATAAACTTTTGCTTGTGCAGATCATGGCAGCTTCAGCTATTGCTATTTCTTCTGATTCTTCGGATGAGAGTGTGGGATCACCGCCCTCTCGGGTTATTCTTTTTGGTGATATTCCTACTGTTATTCCTTCTACTTATGTGGGTGCTCTAGAGACTTCTACTATTGCACCTGTCATTTCATATGCCGCTCCTATGGTTGAGACGACTCGTGTCGCTTCACCTACTGGATTTTGTGGCTTGGTTCCTTATTCGGATTCTGATTCTGATTCACCTGATAAGATGGATTCTCCAGAGTACATTACCCCGTTACCAGCTACTTCACCATTCTTATACACCGATTCTCTTGAGGCTTCTGATTCTTCTGATAGACCACCATCGCATGACCCTTATGTTACTACCGTTGCTTGTTAGAGGAACAAGGTAACGGCATGTTCATCATCACCATATGATTTCCCTATTCCTCCTGTAACTGCCTCGCCTGGGACTCGTCGATGAGCAGCTATTCTGATCCGACCCGGGAAGGCTATTCCTTTAGGTCGACCTTACCGTACTCGTCCTAATAGGCCACGGAGGGTTATGACTGCGAGGATGAGGGTTGGACCTTTACCAGCTCGTAAATTAGCATAGAGGCATGTATCACCTCATTCTTCAGACCACCGCCTATCTTCTTCTAGTTCATCTTCGGATTCTTCGCCAGTTCATTCTTCGGGTTTGGATGCACCAGATCAGGCTCATTCTGGATCTTTGGCTAGAGATGTATCACCTAGATTGGGTTAGCCTCCGAGGAGAGCACCATGACGTAGTGAGGCATTTCGTCATTGGTGTGCTAATCCATTATCTACTTTGTATCCACCGACTACATCAGAGTCATCATCAGGAGATTCAACTAAAAGACCACCGCATTCATCTTCACATTCTACTGGACAATCTCACAAGAGATGTAGTTCCCCAGTTGATTCTGTACCATCATCTACACCAGTTATGGGATCACTAGCTCTTACTCGTGTTGATCTCTTACCACCTCGTAAGAGGTTCAGAGATTCATATTCGTCTGAGGCTAGCATAGAGGAGGATACTGGGGATGATCCTACAGATACTGAGATTGATATAGAGTTAGGTACTGGTGATAGGGATGAAGTTAGAGATCATGTTGAGATTGATCCTAGGGATGTCAGGGATGACATAGAGGAGCATGAGGCTGACACCAGTGCTGGAGACACGGTTGAGGTAGGTATCGACCCGAGGTCGGTACCAGTAGCTGATGAGGAGAGTGAGGAGCCTACTAGAGAGGATTATTCTGACTCTTCTGGCACTAGAGATGGCATTGTTAGGTCATTCAAGGATATATCGATTAACTTGGATGATGCTGTATGTGACTTTTACCATCACATGTATGAGGTTCGTATTGATAGGATTGTCGAGATTGAGACTGATCAGAGACGGTTAGAGGCCGATCAGCTGATATCTAGGGGAGAGAGAGCTGGGATGGTCGAGAGGATTGAGAGCTTGAGGTTGGAGAACCTCAAGGTTCGTGCTATGTTGGATATCGAGAGGGATCCTGTGAATAGTCTTCGTCTTCATATGTCTCTTTCCCAGGAGGAGTTTCGTCAGGTTCGTATGGATCATGATGATACTCAGGAGGTTGGAGTCGTATCTTGAAAGGCATTTTGGTTTTCTCCCTTAGACTAGTAGTACCATAATCATGTAGGACACTAGACTAATGATTAGGTCTAGATGTTAGCAGTAGAAATAATTGTGGATCATGTACCTATTTTGGATTTGGTTATAATCGAAGTATGCTCTTATTTATGAAATGAAAACCTTGTTTTGATTCTCTCGATTATTTATCTATATTGTTATTTATTCGTTTTGGCAAATGTGTTGCTATTATATTTTATTTCATAGCATGTATTAAATTATCGTTATCTAATAGTCGTGTATTCGTTTCAAAATCTCACCATCAGTTGTGTCTTGTGATGTAGAACAATGACTAACACTCGTTCCGGGATGACCCCTGCCGCAATTGAAGAAATGATCAACCAACGTGTGGACGCAGCTCTAGAGGCTCGTCGGGTTAATCGAGATCTTGAACTCGGGAATGGGAATGACAATGGAGGAGGAGATGGTAATGGAGATGGTAATGGAAATGGTAATGGAAATGGTAATGGAAATGGTAATGGAAATGGTAATGGAGGTGGTGCTGGAAATGGGAACAATGGAGGTGACAACGGTGACGGTAATGAGAACCACAATGTGAATGGAAGAGGCGATAGGCCTGTTGCTCGTGAATGTACTTACCAAGATTTCATGAAATGTCAACCACTGAGCTTTAAAGGAACAGAAGGTGTGGTTGGTTTGATAAGGTGGAGTGAAAAGATGGAAACTGTGTTCCACATCAGCAACTGTCCGGAGAGATATCAAGTGAAGTATGCTACCTGCACTTTACTCGACAGTGCATTAACCTGGTGGAACTCTCACAAGAGAACCATCAGAACTGATGCTGCATATGCTTTATCATGAAGGGAGCTGATGAAGCTAATGACTGAAGTGTACTGCCCGAGAAATGAGATTCAAAAGATGGAAACCGAGTTGTGGAATTTGTCGGTGAAAAATAATGACATGGCTACTTACACTCAAAGGTTCCAAGAACTCACCATGATGTGTACCAAAATGGTCCCCGAGGAGGAGGATCGGGTGGAGAAATTCATTGGAGGTCAACCTGATAACATCCAAGGAAATGTGATTGCTGTAGAACCCACAAGACTACAAGATGCTGTTCGAATCGCCAATAACTTTATGGATAAATAGTTGAAAGGCTATGCTATGAAAAATGCAGAGAACAAAAGGAGATTGGACAACAACTATAGAAACAACCGTGGGCAACAACCACCCTAAAAATGACAGAATACTAGAGGTCAAAATGTTGCTAGAGCCTATGCGGCTGGTAACAATGAGAAGAAGGAGTATGAATGTCCTTTGCCTCTCTTCAACAAGTGTAAGCTTCACCATGAAGGCCCTTGCACTGTGAGATGTGGGAAATGTAACAAGATTAGACATATGACCCAGGATTGTAGGGTCACAATTTCTACTACTTCTACCCAGAGAGGTCAAATGGTGAATCAGAGGGTTGTTACGTGTTTTGAGTGTGGAGCACAAGGACATTTCCAGAAGGATTGTCCTAAGATCAAGAACCAAAACCGTGGAAACAAAGCAAGAGTTCCTTATGCAAGAGGCAAAGCATATGTCCTAGGAAGAGGTGACGCTAACCCGGGTTCCAACAATGTCACGGGTACGTTCCTTCTCAACGATCATCATGCTTATATGTTATTTGATTCGGGTGCCGATGGAAGTTTCGTTTCAAATACCTTTAGTACACTGTTAGATATTACTCCCTCTGCCTTGGACGTTAGCTACGCTGTCGAACTAGCCGACGAAAGAACTTTAGAAACTAACATTGTGCTTAGAGGCCGTATAATAGGATTGTTAGGACATCCATTTAATATCGACCTGATGCCCGTAGATTTGGGTAGTTTTAACGTTATCATCGGCATGGATTGGTTAGCAAAGAATCATGCAGTGATTGTCTGTGACAAGAAGATAGTGCGTATTCCTTAGTATTAAATTATCGTTATCTAATAATCGTGTATTGTTTCAAAATCTCACCATGGGTTGTGTCTTGTGATGTAGAACAATGACTAACACTCGGTTCGGGATGACCCCATGTTTTTTTTTGGGCCCGCAAATTGAAGAATGATCAACCAACGTGTGGGCGCAGCTCTAAAGGCTCGTTAAGTTAACCGAGATATTGGACTCGGGAATGAGAATGACAATGGAGGAGGATATGGTAATGGAAATGGTACTGGAAATGGAAACAATAGACGCGACGACGATGACGGTAATGAGAACCGTAATGTGAATGGAAGAGGTGAGAGGCTGTTGTGTGAATGTACTTAAAACGATTTCATGACAATGTCAATACACTGAGTTTTAAAGGAAAACAGAAGGTTTTATGGTGGTTACAATAAGATGGAGTGAAAAGATGGAAACTGTGTTTCACATCAGCAACTGTCCGGAGAGATATCAGGTGAAGTATACTACCTGCACTTTACTCGACAGTGCATTAACCTGGTGGAATTCTCACAAGAGAACCATCGGAACTGATGCTGCATACGCTTTATCATAGAGAGAGTTATTGAAGCTAATGACTGAAGTGTACTGCCCGAGAAATGAGATCCAAAAGATGGAAACCGAGTTGTAGAATTTGTCGGTGAAGAACAATGACATGGCTACTTACACTCAAAGGTTCCAAGAATTAACATGATGTTTACCAAATGGCTTTTCCACGGAGGAGGAAGATCTGGTGGAGATATCATTGCGGGTCTTCCTGATAATATCCAAAGAATGTGATTGCTGCAGAAACCGCAACAAGAATACAAGATGACTGTCGAATTGCCACAAACTTGATGGATAAAAAGTTAAAGGCTATCGTTGTGAAAAACGCATAGAACAATGAGGAGATTGGAAAAAAATATAGAGGCAAACGTGGGCTACAACCCCCCATAAACGAAGAATACTGGGAGGTCGGAATGTTGTAGAGACCTATACGGCTGAGGTAAAAATGTGAAGAAGGTTATGGAGGTTACCTTACCTTTATGCAATAGGTTAAGCTACACCACGAAGGAATTGTATGGCTATGTGTCTAACTGTAAGAGGATAGACATCTGGACTGGGATTGCAGGTCTGTTGTGTTGTAACTACTCAAGAAACTCCAGGGCCGAATCAGGGTGTGATTTCGCTGTTTTGAATGTGAGTGCAAGGAAATTACCGGAAGATGTGTCCCAAAGTCAAGACCAAAACCCGTTGGAAAAAAGTAAGAGTTATTGATGCAAGAGGCAAAGCCATATGTCCTTAGGCGGACGGTGACGATTAATCCAGGGTTCAACACTGTAACGGGTACGTTCCTTCTCAACGGTCAATCAGGATTATATGTTATTCTGATTCGTATGGTAGTGCCGATAGAAGTTTCGTATCAAATAATTTTAGTGCATTACTATATATATTTTCCCTCTGCTTTAGACGGTTTAGTTACTGTGTCGTGCTTTGCTTGACAGAAGAACTTCAAAAACCAGCCTGTGCTTAGAGGTTGTACATTAGGATTGTTAGGACATCCATTTAATATCGACATGATGCCCATAGATTTGGGTAGTTTCGACATTATCATTGGCATGGATTGGTTAGCAAAGAATCATGCAGTGATTGTCTTTGACGAGAAGATAGTGAGTATTCCTTATGGAAACGAAATTCTGATCGTTTAAGGAGACAAAAGTGACAAGGAGAAGAAATTAACGTTAAGCATTATATTATGTGTAAAGGCCCAGAAGTATATGGAGAAAGGTTGTCAACTATTTTTGGCGCAGGTTACGGTGAAAGGAAAAACTAAACGAGTCGAAGGAGAAGCGTCCACGAAGACATGCCGACTGTACAGGACCTTTCAAGAAGTCTTTCCTGTAAGATACTTACCTGGATTACCACCGGTACGACAAGTTGAATTCCAAATCGACTTAGTCCCAGGGCTCTGCACCTGTAGCCCGAGCCCCGTATAGGTTAGCACGGTCGAAAATAGAAGAATTGTCTACTCAACTACAAGAACTTTCTGACAAGAGATTTATAAGACCAAGTTCCTCACCCTGAGGGGCTCCGGTTTTGTTTGTCAAAAAGAAAGACGGGTCTTTTTGGATGTGTATCGACTACCGTGAACTTAACAAGCTTACTGTAAAGAATCGACACCCACTTCTGAGAATCGACGACTTGTTTGATTAGTTGTAAGGATCAAGTATGTACTCGAAAATTGACTTGAGGTCCGGTTATCACCAACTTAGAGTTCGTGATGAGGATATTCCAAAGATGGCATTTAGGACCCGCTATGGTTACTATGAGTTCCAAGTGATGCCTTTTGGGTTGACTAACGCGCCAGCAGTATTCATGGACTTGATGAACCGAGTATGCAGACCATACTTAGATAAATTTGTGATCGTGTTCATCGATGATATCTTGATCTATTCTAAGACCAAGGAAGAACATGATGCACGTCTTAGACTAATTTTAGAGTTGCTCAAGAAGGAAGAATTGTACGTCAAGTTCTCAAAGTGCGACTTTTGGCTATCGAAGGTACAATTTCTTGGACACGTGATTGATAGTGAAGGCATTCACGTTGATCATGCGAAGATTAAGTCAATCAAGGACTGGGAATCACCCAAGACCCCGATATAAATTCGTCAATTTCTAGGTCTTGCAGGTTACTACCGATAATTTATCGAAGGTTTCTCCAAGATTGCCAAGCCTATGACAAAGCTGACTCAGAAAAGTGTAAAGTTCGATTGGGGTGAAAAGGAGGAAACTGCTTTCTAAAAATTGAAGCAAAAGTTATATAGTGCATCGATTTTGGCATTGCCCGAAGGAAGTGAAAACTTTGTGGTATATTGTGATGCTTCTTACAAGGAATTAGGCGCAGTGTTGATGCAGAAGGAGAAAGTCATAGCTTATGCATCTCGCCAACTTAAAATCCATGAGAAGAACTACACGACACATGATTTGGAATTGGGAGCTATGGTGTTTGCTCTCCAGATGTGAAGACATTACCTATACGGCACGAAGTGCGTTGTGTTCAATGATCATAAGAGTTTGCAACATATTCTAGATCAGAAGGAGTTGAACATGAGACAACGTAGATGGTTAGAGCTGTTAAGTGACTACGACTGTGAGTTACGTTATCACTCGGGAAAGGCGAATGTGGTAGCTGATGCGTTAAGCCGAAAGAATAGACCTAAGCCACTATGAGTTCGGGCCTTGATTATGACAATTGGTTTAAAACTCCTTGTGCAGATCTTGAATGCTCAGGTTGAGGCAAGAAAGGAAGAGAATTATGGAACAGAAAATTTATGTGGCATGATTAAGAATCTGGAGCCACATGCCAACGGAATGTTGTGTTTAAAGAATAGAAGTTGGATACCCTGTTTTGGTAACCTGAGAGCTTTGATTATGCACGAGTCACATAAGTCAAAGTATTCGATCCACCCGGGATCAGACAAGATGTACCAAGATTTGAAGAAGCTATACTGGTGGCCCAACATGAAACCAGAAATTGCCACATATGTCAGTAAATGCATGACTTATGCAAAGGTTAAAACAGAATACCAAAAGCCATCCGATTTGTTGGTTCAACCTGTAATCCCAATATGGAAATGGGAGAACATTACTATGGATTTCGTTACTAAGTTACCTAAGATGACGTCTGGTCAAGATACAATTTAGGTAATTGTAGACCGACTCACAAAGTCTGCCCATTTCTTACCAATGAAGGAAACCGACACAATGGAGAAGTTGACGAGACAATACTTGAAGGAAGTGGTCTCAAGACATGAAGTGCCAGAAAAAGGTGCTAACTCAGAAAAAGCATGCAGTGTATCAGGAACAGAGGAACTAAAGATAGATGAAGAATGAGGTGAGGAAGTGGCGTTAGATGAAAAGACTGTTGAACTTGACGAAGGCCATGATGGATCAAACCCTGGTAAAACACCCGAGTCTCAACCTCCACTTGAAGATGATAAGTTAGAAGAAGACCATGCTGGATCAGACCTTGGAAAAAGTCATGGGGCTCTTGCTGGACTAAACCCTGAGCCCATGCACGATGACTTCATGGCTACTGTTTACCCCAACGTTCATGAAAGCTTAAAACTTCCAGCTGAAGAACATGTCATCTTAGAGGATCCACTAAGTTCATCCAGGACCCTCTCTTCAATGAGGAATCTGGAAGATATATATACTTTTGGGGATCAGTTCTTAAACGAAAAATCAACTGAAGATGAACCGGGTAAACTCAATGTGGAAACTGAAGTCGACTCCATGGTAACTGGTCCAATTTATCAAGCTGACACGCCAGTTCCTCCTTTATCTACTCCATTAATCGAAGTCTCATCTCCTATGTCATCGTCACCTCCTGTTCATGCACCAATCATTACAGTAACTACTATGACTATATTAACAACCCTTGCACTTCTACCACCTCTACCAACACAAAGCTCATCGGATCTTGAGTTGGTCGCTAGAGTTTCTGCATTAGAAAAGAGGAATGCAGGAGCATGTGTTCACGATCTAGAACAAGACAACCAACAATCTTGCCTCTAGAATCTTCACATTGGAGCATCGCGATCTGGAATACACGATCGACAACTATGTCCGTGAGACCGTGCAAGAAAATGTTCAAATAGCATTTCAAGCTCCACTCAGAGATCGCTTCAAAGACTTGTCCAAAGCTGATATGAAAGAAATTCTTCATGATCGAATATTTGAAAGTGGTTCTTACAAGTCACATCCAGATCATGTCGCACTCTACGAAGCCTTGGAGTAGTCAATGGATCGTGCCAACCAAGATGAACTTCATGAAACATTGACAAAATCTCGCAACAGACGTTGTGATGATCGAGACCCTCCCCCTCCTCCTCCACCGAAGGATTCAGACAAGAGTAAGAGGACGAAGCATGATTCTGATACATCTGCTTCACGACAACCTCCAGGCCAGTTGTCATCCGCTTAGAAGACTTATGACACAAAAGACACTCCTGCTTAGACATCCTCTAGCTCCTCTAAACAAAAGCAAGCTTCACAATCTCATCTCTTTGCTGATGACATTCCCACATCAGATGAAGTGAATATTTTAGATTTAGAGGATGCCGATGTAGCTCACCTTCCAAAGATACGAACTCCAAACACCTGGTTGAGACCTCTTCCAGAAGAAGACAGACCAAAGACTCCAGAACCAAACTGGTCGGTTCCTCTGAATGATTTACCTGAAACAGAGAACGACTGGGAAAATGCACTCGCCAAGTCCTACAAAGATCCCAAGGAAAACAAGTTACTTCAGAAGACGGGAGATATGGGATCATTCATCAAGTGGTTATGCAAAAGGATAGGGAAGAAGAAGCTTAGCAAGTCTAATTCGAAAGGCCCAACATTCAACGTAGTCAAAGCCTTTCATGAGAACATCATTTCCATGCAATTTTAAATGGAAGAGTGTCATCGGCTGCTTACAGATCAAGTTGATTTGGTTAATCCTGAGGGTCATCGGATTGTGCCTGATGTAAGCAAGCCATTACCTTTAGGTGGTCCATTAGGTCAGGTAACTATTCAACCTCACTTCTTCTTCAACAAAGACCTGGATTATCTCGTATTAGGTGACAAGGATCAAAGGAATGCTCTATCACTATCCAAGCTTAAATTAGCTAGCTACCTAGACTTTGGACTTAAAGACTTAGTTTCATCACAGTAGATTGAAAGTGAATGTGACTATGATATTAGCGCAACATATGGCATAACCCACTAGGGGTTTAAGCGGAAGAAATTCTACATCCAAAGACACAATGCACCCTCTGATCATCATAAAGTCCGATCCCACATGCAGATTCTCTGTGTTACTAGTATCATGATGTATGAAAGATACAACTATACCTATCTGAGAGAGATTTTCCTTTGTAGAACTGACTACAAAGAGTACAAGATCTCAGAAGCTGACTTCAAAAATTTGAATCATAATGATTTTGAAGATCTATACCTGCTTCATCTCTAAGGCAAGCTTAACCACCTACCTGGATCCGACAAAGTCCATTTATACAACACAATCAATTTGTGGATCAGGAACATTGTTATCAGATAACTGGTGGGAGACCTACAGCTTGGCATTAAGAGATATCAAACTAAGCTCAATCTCACATAGCCAAATTGGGATGCATCGGGCTTTCTATTCAAAGAGGATTACACCATCATCAGCAAGCCGAGGGCTATAATCTACAGAGATAGAAATGATATAAAGAAGATGATGAGAATTCAAGAGGTGTACAAGTTTAGTGATGGTACACTGTCAAGAGTTCTGGATAAGCTGGATCATATAGTTAAAGACTTCAAGCTGTTCGAGTATAATCGAGGTATGGAGAATAGTATTTGGTCAAAGGATGACAAAAGGAGGAGCGAAGAGTTCATTGAGATGATCGAAAGAAGGCTCAAGATTAGGAGAATCTTCAAGAGCTTGGAAACCTTTGTTGGTAGACGATTAAGAGATGTTGACTACAGGCTTATCAACAGAACATAATGACGTCATCATTCCGATACTGAGGTCAATAGTCTCTTATTGTGTATAAAATATCTTGTACATATTAAGTAGTGTATCTTTAGGTGTTTAGTGTCATTGTGCATATTTTTCATAAGTTCTTCGTGAAACTCAAAATCTTTCAAAATTTTGTTCCATGACACTAACACATACCCTCATTGTTTAAGGGGGAGCAGTTATATGTTCCGTTATCTGTTTGTCAGTATTTCACACTTGTTTCGCACTTATTTCTCCCAAGTGTCAAAGGATTTGATATCCAAAATGTCAAAGGATTTGAAATTTTTGATAAGGGAGAAAAAGTGATTAAAATATGTTAAGTAATTGAAATCCGATTAAAAGGACTCATAAGTACACTCTAGCCTCCATGTGCTAAACATTTATGAATATCGGTGCACATGTTGAGGGGGAGCGTTTCTCAAAAGCAAAATCAATCAGGGTACTAAACGCTTTGATATTTATATCACGAGTACCTGATTGAGTTTTTAAATTGGTTTTACGGCAAGAGGAACTGTACCAAAAAGACTGACCATGTATTTACTCTTATCGAAGTTATAAGGATGGTAAGGTTAGGTACTCGTTCCCATGATCCTGCCAGTACCGAGGGGATCTAACTAGGGACAATCCACTAGTTAGTGTAGAAGTCCTTAGGTATGATAAAAGAAGAAAAAGTGAGAATAAGGGAAGTAGTGCCGACTGAGATAGAGCTAGTACTGGAACAAACCCAACAAGGTACTAGTCATGAAGTCTCGGTATTCACTAAAGGGGTTAAAGAATTAAAAATAATTGTACTGATAAAGGGTGTAAAGAAAGAAGCCCTCCATACACTTAGGCAGAAACCGGGTCAATTCATACGATGTCAGAATCACTATGATGATTGCTGACATTGAAGGCTAACATCATGGACCCAGTGATGCGATGCACAACCCTCCGCAGCCACTCAAAATCACTCAAAAGATTTAGGTTTCATTTCTCACTGAGACTAAACATGTTATCTATTGACCTTCTCACTCCGAGTTGGTCGGTATTGAAAAGGTAACAGTCAGCTCTAGCCTTTGATCACTAAACCAAAATGCACTATTGAGTCTAGAGCCAAGAGATTATCATAAATCTCACTAGGATACTATTTCAATGTACTTTTCTTTCATACACTATGAAAACAAGGAATATTTATTAAGAGTCCTACGCATTATCCTTGTGATTTTGCCAGAACATCCGAGTGATTCTTTCGTATTCACAATGAAGATCGAAATCCTACTCGAGCCAACATCAAACAAGCTTTTGGTAGGTGACTTGTGAGATCCTTAATGGATCAAACTTGTGTCAACTGGAAAGAAACGATGGAGCGATTCTATAGAATCAAACTTGTTCCAGTATACGAATTGACGATTGATGAATTTTGATAAACGCTTAAAACTCTTGATTTGTTACTAAAATACTTTTACAAGTGACACGTCGATTGATTTTCAAAATCTATTTTCTCTTCAATCGGTGAGACATTAACTTACTGGTTCACTTTATTGTGTTGTCTGCTTTTAGACATTTCAGTAATTAGAACAAGCTAATTACGATGAATCTAACATATACGTGTTAGAAAGATTCAATACTGCAAGCTGGAAATCATGTTAAGGAGATTCTTTTTAAATTGAATCTACCTGATCACAGGTCGATCCTCACGGATTCAAAGGTTACTCCAACCAAACACAGGTGAATGACAAAGCCATATTCATCCCCCAACTTTATTGCTAACTGTTTTATTACAAGTTCATATAAAGATGGAGATGGAGTCATCTTATTCCTGCAAAGTTAAGTTCCTAGCCGCATACTCATACTCAAGACCCAAAGTCGTTATAACATCAAGAAAGATTGACCAAAAGCTTTAGCAAACTTTGAGATCAACCTCTTCTTCAGTATGTCTGAGTGTTGAAGTTTGTATTGATGAAGAAGTTCGAATATAAATCAAGCTTTCAAGATTGCAACAAGTATGAGCATGTCGGTCCGTAAGACACAAGTTCACAAGATGGAAAAATTCACAAGTTGATGATTAGAGATCGCATTTGGCTGATGATCTCAAGAAAGCTAAAAATCACATCCAAAGACATAGTTAAAGAAACAAGCCAAGACTTAAAGATTGATTCACTACATCAAAGTACAGGATATCAAATAAAGAATCAAAGACTACGAGCTGAACACAAGGACAATCAGAAGATTGCTGAGCTCATGATTAGTGTTTTTTGAGGTGACCTCCCTTAGGGGGAGATTGTTAGATATTAGAAAAAGACTTGGTTACCCCGTGTATTTTACCGTTTATTATAGCTCATAGTTTAACGTTTAATGTGTAACATTAGGTAATAGGCCAGGTATTTAAGCCCACGTGTAAGCCCATTAGTAAGGCCCTTTGGCTAGTTTTGTAAGACATATATAAAGCCTCTTCCATCTTATGGAAGAGGTGGTTAGTCATTTTATACACACACACTTTCTCTCACTAGAGGAGTGTGCATTTTCTTTGTTTCTCTTACTAGAATTTGGCTAATCCACTATTCATTCGATTGTGTTATGATATCTAATATCCTACAGTCATTGATTAAATCTTCATAATCGAAGTGTTCTGTCTAGTTGTTCATTCTCAATTACATTAGTGTCAATTGATTATTTCTCTCTTGTAACATGACAGACCTTAGATAATTTGTTATGCGTTGATCATATAATTCTTGTTTTCTATCGTGGTATATGATATTTGTGCCTCACTTTAAAATCTAAGAATATCAATTTCCTATATAGGCATCTTAAATCCAAACAATTAAACTTAGTTATATTTAGTATATTTTATTTATATTACATAACAAATAAATATAACAAAAATATAGAATGATAAATGAAAGAGACTATACCTAGTGATAAGTTACGGATATATGCAGAGACAATTAATGTTTTGCAATATAAATAGAAAGATGTTTATTTTAGGATATGACAATACAATTTTATGATATACTTGATAAAACTTTGGGCCTTAGACTTAACATATATGTTTAATTTTTGGTGCCCCTTAAAAGGATGGGCCTGTTCCATTGCTCATTCTGAACACCCTTGTATTCGGGCCTGTGCACAAAGAAACATAAAAGAAATAAAATTATCGATATATAAGAAAACCCCCCAAAACAAAAACAAAGATCCCTAACTACTCAAACCCATAATCAAAATTTAAAATCAAACCCATTTAATAAAACCGCCAAATATTAATGCTACAACGAATTTGTTAGAAAAATGATTTTCGATATTAGTTTTAACATCATACCCGGGATTATAAAATTCATGTACATCTCGTTTTAACACACCTCCAGTTCCTAATCACCTGATACTGCCACTGAATGGATATTGCCGCTATCGAATCTTGAAAAAAAAACTGTTAAACAGATTTGTGAATAGTACGTGATTGTGTGTGTGTTTTTATAGAGATAAATTTATGGTTGTGTTTTTAGAGAGAGAGAAAGATGTGAAGTGAGTTTGGGAAGAATCCATAAGTATGGCATAAAGGATAAGAGATTTGGTGATTTGGTGGGAGAGATACATGTTATCTTATTTGGGTGAGTGAGATGGGGGAGAAAGCTTTGTGCGTGCGAGGAGGAAGATGAGTAGGGAAATCTGAGTAAAGGCGCGTGAGTAGAGGGAGGTATAATAAATCAATGGATCGGGTAGTGGGTCGGGTATCCCTTTTTTTGTGATGAGGCGGGTCGGCCGAGCGTGTAACACCCCACCCGAGAACGGGTCAAATGTCACACTTATGGCATCAATAAATGCAAGCAGAAGACTTACTAATACAATGGTTTGGCAAAATTTCCAAACAAATATTAAATTCGAAATCCCTTAGATAAACAAATTCTAGTATAGATCTGGTATGCTAGTTCCTCAAGATAATATGAGCTCCCATGCACTCTTCACTCGTATCCCAACTTCCCTGATTACCTGCCGCAAGGAAAAGAAATGCGGTTGAGCTAAAAAGCTCAGTGAACAGATATAAACGAAACAAATAGATGAAACATATGTAGTAAACGAAACGGAATCAGAGATTTCATATATCATCGGATCCGAACGAATAAGTAGCCAACAAAACATATAGAAATGTCCACCGAGCTCGAAACAAATGTCTAAAGCATGTCATATGCTTAGACCCTACAATCAAATGCATATCATATCATATCAAATTGTACATGGGAGCTGCAGCTCCAAATGTACCCTACAAAGTGTGCAATGGGTTGTTGGCACCATACTAAGTCATGCACAAAAACGAAACGAAACAAAGTACCTAGGATGCATCCATACGCCCCCTACAATCATATCATATCAAATCATATTTGGCCAAGTGCATAATAGAGCACACAAAACAAATGGGGACGCCGTGGACTGATCACACCGCCACAGATAGTGTCACGTCATTGGTGCCTCAATGACACGACCATGGTACCTCCATGACTAGTTAGCTCGGGCATCAGAACAAAACAAAGGGTTCATATAGCATATCGAAACGAAACATATTATGTCCAAAGAATATCATGTCTAAACAAAACGGATAAGTTCATATCATGGCAATATCAAATGAAGCATGTATCAAACGAATTCAAAGGCTCAACGAAGTTATCAAATCTGGTTGCAACAAATAACGAATCATAGGATGGGAAACATAAATAGGAATTTCAACAAGGCAAATAGATACGGAGCAAAAGTCATGAGAATCCTTAAAAGAAATGATAGAATATCTGTACCTTAAACAATTCAACGCGTATCCGAAAAACACAACTTACTCCTCCTTCAAATTATCTACAAGAATTTGAAACTAATAATTATTAACCGTGTCATTTACGATTTAGTCTCACATTAATTTAACTAAAGCTTATAAGTATAATGAATTGTTATTTATTTCATTGTCATATATATTCCCACCACTTGCGACGGTTGATGTTGTTCTTTTTAATAATAGCATCATGTCATAAGAAAAAGTACTGATTGAAATAACATGATATTTAGCCGTACAATAGCAACATACTTTCGATTTTGTTCCATCTTGGTACGTGAACTTTTTTTTGTTCCACTTAATGTAACGAACTTTCATGTTTTGTGTTACTTTGCACCAACTTGGATAGGCAACCGGATAAAAAGTTTGATTACCGGCTAATAGTCTAACGAGGCACGTTAACTTTTTTTCCTAATGTTCTTTTGGTACGTGAACTTTTCCAAATGTTCCGTTTTAGTTACGTTAACTTTTTTTCTATAAAAATGTTTTAATACTTTGTTTAAATAAATTTTTTAAAAAAAAAATTTTATTTTGGTATAAAAAAAATTTCAAAATTAATTTTTTTCGTAATTAATTTTTTTTTCGAAATTATTTTTTTTTAAATTAAAAATTTTTTAAAACTTTAGGCACAAAACAAAGGGT
Organism: Tanacetum coccineum; assembly: GCA_026074375.1. Classification (NCBI taxonomy): domain Eukaryota; kingdom Viridiplantae; phylum Streptophyta; class Magnoliopsida; order Asterales; family Asteraceae; genus Tanacetum; species Tanacetum coccineum. The sequence goes on along the minus strand of BQNB010063351.1, from coordinate 3,476 downwards.
TCATATAGCATATCGAAACGAAACATATTATGTCCAAAGAAGATCATGTCTAAACAAAACGGATAAGTTCATATCATGGCAATATCAAATGAAGCATGTATCAAACGAATTCAAAGGCTCAACGAAGTTATCAAATAAGGTTGCAACAAATAACGAATCATAGGATGGGAAACATAAATAGGAATTTCAACAAGGCAAATAGATACGGAGCAAAAGTCATGAGAATCCTTAAAAGAAATGATAGAATATCTGTACCTTAAACAATTCAACGCGTATCCGAAAAACACAACTTACTCCTCCTTCAAATTATCAACAAGAATTTGATACTAATAATTATTAACCGTGTCATTTACGATTTAGTCTCACATTAATTTAACTAAAGCTTATAAGTATAATGAATTGTTATTTATTTCATTGTCATATATATTCCCACCACTTGCGACAGTTGATGTTGTTCTTTTTAATAATAGCATCATGTCATAAGAAAAAGTACTGATTGAAATAACATGATATTTATACTAATAGTTACATACATACATGTCTATCTTAATTTAATCACTTTTATCATGATATGCAAACTTGCATTTCGTACATACCCCCACCATGAAACCAATTTCCGTCAAATATAAGCATGTTTAAAAATAACATTTCAAAATGACCTCTACAAGTAATTAAATAGATCAAAATTAGAGATGGCAAAAGAGATGCACACACTATTAAAAATTGGTTTTCAACTGGTAATAAAAGACAAGGTTATTTTTAAACATTGCGTGAAATAGTATAAGCAAAAACCCAACTCTTAAGCAGTGATATGACAAATTAACTTTAATGGACTGTTATGACAACTTATTATAAAAGAAATATTTTTGAAAGCCATCGTCTTCTTTCTTGTAACAGTTTCATAGATAAACTTCTTTATTTTAATTGATTTTATAATAACTATACATATTAAGTTCTTGACGTTAGTAAGCATGCGTAGCGTGTCAGTTATAACTTTTAAACTTTATGACCAACGTGTTCATGACCCACATCTTCGATTTATTAGTAATGGTTATCATTGCTATTAATGCTACGATAGTAAGATATATAAGAATTACTTAATATAATTCATAACATGGAGTACGCATTATTCTGTATCAAGATGATGATGGTTCAAGAGAATTACTTCAAGGCCAAAACAAAAATAGTTTGAGATGGGAAACAAACACATGTATGATACGAACATCCATGCACTCTAACACAAACACTAGAATTCAAAGTAACACGATTGAAACCCGTTACGTACCCGCACGTATGCGAAATATGAACCTAAAACTCGGTTTAGTGACCCACTATAAAACCGGCGATAAACGAAGAAGAACCTTTTACCCGAACACGACCCGATCAAATTTAAACCGAGCAAGAACTCCAACTCACAGGATGTCAACGAGAACCCAACATTAGTTATGTGTTTTTTTTCTTTTTTTGTATTTGATCTAGGAACTACTAGCGAACGATGTGTTGTAGTTTAGGGTTATTAATGTTGTGAGCAGAAAAGAATGGAAGGAGCCTATGTGAATGTGCAATATAAGGACATGATTGAAACTAACTCTTCCAAAAAACAAAACTCTTGGAGGCGAAGTTTTGAAGAATTCATGTTTGACCCAAAAATGCACGAATACTATAACCCATCTTTTAATTTTAAATTACTTATTATATAAGTCTAAAACATTTTACTCATAAGTTCTTATACTTTGCAACATTGATTATTCGCTAGTATAATAGAGTATCGGGTATTATAATTCTTCCCCTCTAAAAAGAAATTTTTGACCTCGAAACTAAAGTCGAATCTAAATCACAAACGTATCAAATCGGGATAAAAAATGTGGATAGTTAGTCCGCGTCATTTCTTTGTTTTTCCCAAGTAGCCTCACTCTCGGAATGATTCTTTCGAAGAACTTTAACAAAACGAAAGGTTTTATTTCTAATGTTGTAACAACCCGAGTTTCAGGTCAACGTCTATCCCGAGCTACGACGATTATTTTTTTATACGTAACTAGTTATAGTCGTTTATGCTATATAAGGTTTGATGAAAATTTCCATTTATAAGGGTAATTTCATTTCGTGATTTAGTTTCTATTTGTTTTTAGTATTTAAGAAAGTCAGGAAAATTTATTTTACTGCTCCGAGAGCATAAATATGTCATTTTTGTATTTTTCGACGTTTCCTCGAGTTTTTGTAAAAACCGTGTTTAAAGGTCGTGCTTTGCGAGGTTTAACGTTTTAATAAATGTTTTAAAGTAAAATTAGTGGGACGGATTTAAAATATTTACTAACGTGGTGTTACCCGAGTTGTTGGCCAATTTTAAATAAAAGAAAAAGGACTTTGTACTAGTTTTGAAGGACTATTGAGAAGGAAGGGTTAAAAGTGCCAAATTTCTAAAGTTTCTTCCTATAAATAGGAGTATACACACACGTATTTACCTTTTATGAAAATTTGTCTTCCTCCCTTATCCTCCCTAGCTCACGACCGGCCACCAACACACACCCTATTTCCGATCAATTTTCCGACATGCAATACAATCAATTTATACCATCTTAATCCTTGTTTCAAGAGATACAAATCCCACTAAAGAAACCTCACATGCACTAAGTATTTAAGAAGTTGAATTTTTGGTGTGTTCTTGGTGATTTCGAGTATAAGAGGGTGTTTAGATTAGTTAGATTGTTGTTATTGTGAGTTGGTTGTGTTGAAAAAGGTTTTGGTTTGTGGTTTGGGTTGCTCGCCCGTACGATCCAACCAAGGGGGAAGCGAAGTCGAGTCTTGTTATTGTTTTATGAGCACTTATGTATGTTTATTTATTGATTTAATTTGATGTTATTACATGTGTATGATTATTGCTAGATGATTCAAGTGCGTAAAATATTGAAAGCGTGTTTTGTTATTGACTAAAGTTTGATGGTTTTGGTATAATTACTTAGACTAGTTAAGCGTATTTTGATAGTCGGATTATGTCGAAAATGTCATTTTCATGGGTTTCGGGTTGACCAGAAAGTTTGACTTGACCGTAGTGAGTCGAGAAATTTTTTATAGGATCCTGATAACACTTCACTTCATATATCAAATCACGAATCTAACTAGAAAATAGAAGAGTTGATTTCTAGAGAGAGAAAGAAGAGAGAGATAGAGAGAGTTAGGAGAGAAAGGAGAAAAAGAAATATTATAAATGAAATCAAACAACTTTTCCTAGGTGGAAAAGTTACTTATATACCCCAACACATTAAGTGACATTCGGGATATTTGACTAGGACTCGGGCTCGGGTTTTGCTTGGGATCAAACCCGAAACAAATACAATATTAGATTAACTATCGAGCCCGATTCCCGATACTTTCCTATTACAACATTAACTAATTGATTGACTGAGACTAACATACATAATGGACGAACTTCATGTTTGACTCAATATTTTGAGGCTAACAATCTCCCCCGAAGTGAG
>BQNB010063350.1:0-35719 GCA_026074375.1 Tanacetum coccineum | reverse complement strand
CGGTTCATAAGTCTAAGTTTAAAACTCACTCAAAAAGCTAGCTTGTTTGAAAAGGGGACACTTAAACTTTATAAACCATCAACCAATCTCATACTTGGCCGATGTGGGATCATAACAACTCGTTATTTCATTTTTTTTTTGCCATTGTTGGAGTGATGAGAAGTACAAGTTGGTTTGAGGACCCCTTGGTCAAAGGAAAGGGGTCATCGTTATACTATGAAACATTATTATGCGCGAGTCTCACATACTTTACATTTATAAAAGTGTGGTGGACGTAGGGGCGGAGCTAGTAGGGTGATTAGTGAGTGCTGAGTCACCCCAATCAACCTACTTCATCCATTGGTTACTTATATTACAAGTCGTTTTTCTACTAGTTTTTTACATCCGGCCCCCCCTTATCACTCTGATTTTTGCTCTTATATATAAGTAAAGATAAGCTTAAGCCCACAAAGATAAGCTTAGACAAAGATAAGCTTAGACATATACCCCTAAGAGGTTTTATGTTGCTGATTCTCAACACAATAAATGGTTACTTAAACAAAAGTGCATATTGGTCATTTTTAGTATTTAAGATGTTTTATTCTAACACAAAAGCAAAACACTAATCTTTTATATAATAAAAGAATTACATCATTTCGGAGTTTTCCATCAAATTGAATCATATGAATTTAAAAATTAGACCAATTAGAACGCTTGATTTTGCCACGTAGGCAAAATCGTGTGATCTGATTGGTCAATAAAAAGTCAAAATTAAATCGATTTGGTCAAAATTAAAAATTTGTGGTGGAGAAATATGACGAGAAAAAAAACACATAAAAATATATGTGTCAAATTTGTGAAGAAAAAAACTTAAAAAAAGTGGAGGTAATTAATAAAAATTTAGTGATTTTTAATTTTAAATAAATTATATGGAGTTATTAAGATTATTTAATCACATCTCAAATCTACCCAAATACTATTTAGTAGATTTTTATTGTCGGCATAAAATCATGTTGTACAACCAAATAGAAAAACACCGAAGCACATAAATTATCATAAATAAAAAAGGGGTTTCTAGCTATTCATTGATAGCTTTGGAAGAAATTACATTTTCTTTTCTTTAGTTTAATACGTACTAAAATTTTAACAATTGAATTTCTGAAAAAGTTTTTATGTCATTAACACGTTTTATAAAGTGGAGGTCAATGGTTCGAATATAACGAGGAGAAAACTAATCCCCTTGTGGCCTCGAAGGTTCACATGAGCCGACTTCGGGCTACCTAAAAGAGTAGTTTTGTAAAGATTAGTCGGCTCACAATGTCGAGTTAGTTAACAGGTAAATCAAAAGAAGAAAAAAAATTAGTAATTATCCTCAAGCTCATATGATATATATAAGATATGAATTTATTCTCTTCATATGATTTCGATAATACTCTATAACATAACTTATAAAACAAAATAAAAATAAAAATCATACATGTATTTAAAAAAACATAATGTCTAAACCCCATGCGTGCACGGGCATTAAAACTAGTACTATATATAATAAAGATTAGACATTCTCTATTCAATTAATGCAAAAAAAAAATAAGTAATACAACTTTAAAGTTTATGATACAATTTTTAAATGCAACTTAATTTTGAGTAACACAAATTATAAACCTTATGGTACAAAACTTTCACCACAAAAACAATTAATTAATAAATACAAATATTAGAGCAAAATGTACAACATTTTTATCCTCTATGCTCCATGCACCATGCATATGTTACAAGTATAAACTAGAGTAAATCGCATAAATTGTCCTTAAAGTTTGGTCAAATTGCATGTTTCGTCTCAAACGTTACGAAAGTGCAAGGATCGTCCATGTGGGAAAACTTTTTGTGCAAGTATCGTCCTTGTGGGGAAATTTTGGGGGAAACCTTTGGTGCAAGTATCGTCCAAAGATTTCCCCACATGGACGATCCTTGCACTTTCGTAACATTTAGGACGAAACATGTAATTTGACTAAACATTAGGGACGATTTATGCAATTTACTCTATAAACTATTTAAACACAATAATTAATGTTATTTTTAAAAATACCTAAATTAAAAAATACATATTATATACACATTGTACAAACTAATAAAACACATAACGGGTTCAACCGGAAACTCGAGTCACCACCAGTTTGCTAGCCAATCAAATCCGAAAACGAAATGGAGAGGACCGGTCAAAATCGGTACAAACAAGTGAATCGGGTCGAACTAAGATCATTTTTTTATTTTTCTCCGATTAACCTGTTCGTCATTGTTATTTTGTTGGCGTCTGAACTTTAATTACAGGGTACCCGCCGCTGCAATGCGCGATTACCCGACTAGTAGATTGAAAACGTAAATAAATAAAATATGTTTATTAGAGTGGGTGTAATAAAGGCAACCACCATAAGTATGGTCGGGTGACACATCATCATCCATTCTCACCAATACTGGCAAAGATAGGGAAGGGGCTCGAGAGCAAGTGCCCTTTTAACGAAAAAAATTATAGTGTAAATTTTCTAACATATTTGCTTCTTTTTTTTTTAATTTACGCCTCCTAAAATCTAACTTGTAGTTTCAAAATATGTCCCTCAAACAAAAATTTCTGTATCCATCACACCACTAGAGTGCAAGGTGTCATAACACCATAACACTATTTTTTGGGTGTCACGTCAGCTTTAACACCACCCTAAAAAACTCAGGTTACCATAACACCACTTTTTGATCCCCACTTTTAATTTTTCATAACACCCCTTTGAACTAACTTAAATATTTCATTAAACAATATCACACATTACAATACTTTTAAAAAAACATACATAATTAAAAAAAACATACGGAAATAAAAAAACATACATAAAAAAAATCATACGCCCCGGCGACTAGAAGTCTTCATCTTCGTGTTCAACTTGTTGCCAAATATGCTCCATAAGGTTTCGTTGAAGACTTTGATGCGTTTCTCGGTCTCGTATTTTTTTATTTTTTCGACGTTGTGTTTCACACCTTTCAACCCATGTACGCTGCATATTTCTTGACAGATTAGTGTAATTATCGTACCAGTCAAAAACCCGCATCTTCTGATCTTTTAAAATCATGTTATGTATTATGATGCAAGAATACATGATTCGACGAATGGTGTTGACTTCATACGCACGTGCTGGTTGTTGTATTATTCCCCAACATCCTTGGAGAACACCAAACGCACGTTCGACATCTTTTCGTGCACCTTCTTGACGCCTTTTAAAGTAAGCATGTTTCGCGTCATTTGCAACCGTGAAAGATTTCACGAAAGTCGCCCATTGTGGGTAAATACCATCGGCTAAGTAATACCCTTTTTCATACCCAACTCCATTGACCTCATACGGAAGTACAGGGGCTGTGTCATTAAGAAGGTCATCAAATAACGGAGAATTATCTAAGACGTTAATATCGTTATTTGCACCTGCCATCTCAAAAAACACATGCCAAATCCACAAATCTTGTGAAGCAACAACTTCAAGCATTTAATAGTATCTATTTTTTTATCTCCCCTACCGTATTGTCCCTTTTGGCCCATGCAACATGAACAATTTTCTCCATTCCCCAGTGCATACAATCAATGCTTACCAAGCATTCCCAGAAAAACCATGACTTTTCATGTTGAGTGTAATTTTTCCCAAATCTTCCAACGTTGTCTTTCCTTAAATAATCCGGCATGTACAAAGTAATAGATAGCACAGATTAAAAAAAAAAAAAAACAAGACATTCACAGAAGTGCAGTTCGCACACATGAAAAACATATTGCAAATATTTCATCAAATGCATTATCCCGGCGTGTGCCGTATGCCAATTGACGTATAGAGCCGTTGTGCATTGTCATACTAACACTAAGACTCCATTCGAGACCCGTAGCATCGGACCGAACTCTAAAAAAATAAAATGATCCGGGAAGTAAGATCGCCTCATAAGTGGCTAATGCCTTAAAACTATTTTCAAATATAGTTTTGGCACATCGGTATCTTTTTTCCGAAATAAGATTTTAGATACTGCATGATCAATTGAAATAATCGCCAGGCAGTCGTTCTTCAGCCCCGAACTCGTCACGATTGATTGGGCTTTCCGGTAATTCGTGGACGATTTTCTTTTCGGCAACCAATGTTGGTGATAAGCGTACGCTTGCTCCAAAAAGTAAACGTCGGTTTACATTATCGATTCAAACGGAGGGTTTCGTACTCGATATCAACGTTATTTTGATTATATTTTTTGTGTGTATAGAGTGGTTTGTATTTTGTGTGTGAAAAATGGTTGATTTTGGGTAATATTTATAAAGGTTTTGAAAAGAAAAAAAAATCAAATTTTGAAAAACTAGCCGTTTAAAGACGTTGGGAGGGGGGAGGGTAAAATGATTTTTTTTTTAACACCGGGCGTGGTCGTGTGGTGGTGTTAACGTGGCCACCCACGGCGTGGTTATTTGGGGGGCGGTACCATAACGTCGGGCAACGCCGTGGAAATGGCCACCACGGCGTTATGGTACTGAGGTCTCTAAACCAACCGCTAAATTCAAGTATAGTGGTAGTTAACATCAATCTCACCCACACAAAATATCATATTTAAAGGCAAATGCACCTCACAACACACATACAAACCAACACCAAATTCCTTCTTTTTTGTATAGTTGTCAATTCCTTGGTACATCTTGCCTTAGAGCATTGGGTGTCATAATGTCGGGCATCGCGTTATGCTGACTTGACAGCTGTGTTGTCGGCGTTATGACACCAGGGGTCCGGCGTTGCTAGCCAAGTTAACCCATCAACGTGCAATTTAACATTTTTTCTTCGTTTTAAAAAGTGGGTAGATGTTTGTGTTGTGTGTTAGTGTGTGTGTTTATTTTGTGTGTGTGTGTGTGAATAGTGTGTGCGTGTGTGTGCAGGTGAGGATGAAGAAGAAGGTAAGTTTTTTTAAGAGTAAATTGCATAAATCGTTCCTAAAGTTTGACTAAATTGCATGTTTCGTCCCAAACGTTACGAAAGTGCAAGGATCGTCCCTCTAGGGAAACTTTTGGTGCAAGTATCATCCCTGTGAGGAAACCTTTGGGGAAACCTTTGGTGCAAGTATCGTCCCTGCAGGAGGGACAATACTTGCACCAAAAGTTTCCCCACATGGACGATCCTTGCACTTTCGTAACGCTTGGGACGAAACATGCAATTTGGCCAAACTTTAGGAATGATTTACGCAATTTACTCTTTTTTTAATTAGTGTAAGTTGGTATGAGTTTGAGCTGGAAATGGGCTAAATATATGTTGCACTAAATATATGGGTTTGTAACTTTTTTATAGAAATGTTATTTGAATTTAAAAAAAATGTTATTTGAATTTTGTATCTTTTTTTTATAAAAATGTTATTTGAATTTACAAGTTAATAAATGGGAAAAAAATGTGGGTCCCAAAAGTGGTGTTATGATTGCAGAGGTTTTTTGGGGTGTTGGTGTTGAAATGTTAAAGCTGATGTGGCGCTGATGTGACGGTGTTATTGAGTTATGGTACCTAGAGCTCTTAGGATGGAGAGTATAGTTGAGGGTTTTCTCTTGCCACGTCAGCTCCACGTCATTGCAGCACACTCTCTCTCTTCCATTAATTCTTTTCTACTTTTTATCATGTGGAAATCGTAGAGGGGGAGGGGGTGAATACGTTTCCATTAAAAATCTTAAAATGTTTCGTATCAAATTACCGATCAAGCGTGATACAATATGATGAGTGTTCATACAAGTTATATACACATATTAATACATCGATTTACAACAATACAACCCAACACACAATATTCACATTTATTCAAGACATAATTAAGACTATATAATCAACACATCACACAATTGCAAGTATAAATATAAAGCGATAAATGCGAGTATAAATGTAAAGAGATAAGTGAAAGGAAATGCAAACCGGACACGATGATTTATAGTGGTTCGGTCACGAAGCACCTCTTCGCCCTACTCCACTCCCCGAGTACCCAACTCGAGAGTTTCTTCACTAGTCAACAAGCTCCCTTAAGGCGGAGAAAACCGTACACAACGTTGCTTATATCAATTTCCGACACTAAGCTAAATGTCGAGTTCTAATCTTAGCTAGAACCAATCTATCACAACACAACTTCACGACTTCACAACTTCACGACTACTTCACAACTTCACTACACAACTTAGCTTCACACCTTGATCACAACTACACAACTTCTTCACATCTTCACAACTTCACAACTTCTTCACACCTTCACAACTTCACAACTCCACACCTTCACAACTTCTCCTCACCACACTACTTATGTCACAACTATCTAACACTACTAGAAAGGATCACCAAGATCCAACTACAAAACACACCATGATCACCATGATCAAGCAATTATACAAGTTTGGAATACATGGACTCGATCTATGCATTGTGAATGTAAGACATGTCACGAATGCCCTAACTAGCCTACATAACTTCGTATCTTAATGATAACGAAAGTTCTTCTCTTGCACTTCAATGGATGGATGATTGGATCACATTTTAAACAAACTTATAATAAGTTAAGTGATCAAAGGAAAGGGTTTGAAAGGAGGTTTTAGATCTGAGAAAACTTTGTGCAAAGAGGTGAGAAAAATGTTGGGGAATAGTCCAGTATTTATAGGACAAAAAGGAGGAGCGGGGTCTATGGCCGGCCCCCTTAAATAGGGTGCCGGCCCCCTTAATTTTAAGGGGGCCGCCCATGTAATTAAGGGGGCCGCCCCTTATTCAGACGCTCCCTTTTTGTCCTATTCAGGGGAGGTGTTTACTGGACCATTTCTAGCCGTTTTAGGTCCGAAAATTTGAAATTCAAAATGTTTATTTTGAATAAAACATTTCTTATAAATACAAAAATGTTTTGTATATATTTTTAAAAATGTTTGTCCTATTTTATAAATGTAAGGTTTAAAAAATTTCTTTGATCATTCAACAAATTAAAGTTTGTTTGTTCATACCTTTAGTGATTTACGTCGGGTGCGAACTTAAATTTATTGTTGAAGAAAACTTGAGACATCGAAAGATGTTGACGAATTGATGATTAGTGATTACGAGTAGGGGTGGCAATTCGGGTCGGGTTCGGGTTGGCGGGTTTGGGTTGGTGGGTTGGCGGGTCAGAAAACCTCAACTCAAACCTGACCCATTTAAATAATCGGGTCAACTATGTCAACCCTAACTTGTTTACACATAACCCGAACCTGACCCATTTAACTTGTATATATACTTGGGTTGTTGGGTAACAAGGGTTGAATAGGTTAAACGGGTCGCGGGTTGACCCATTTAACTCGTTTTCTATACAAAGTTGACACATTACACGGGTTAAACAGGTTAAACGGGTTTGCAGGTTGACCCGTTTAACCCATTTAACACATATAATAAAATATAAATAATTTTTTTATTTTAGAAAAAATCTTAAACGGGTTGGCGGGTCGACCCGCTTAATTTATTCTTAACCCAAACCTAACATGTTTAATAAACGGGTTAGATTGGCCGACCCAAACCTAACCCGAAATCTATTAGACTCAACCCGAACCTGTTAATTTTCGTGTCAGTTTCAGGTCGAGTTTCGTGTCGGGTCAGAAATTCCAAGAAATCGAGTAACGAAAAAGTGCACAAAACAAGTTAGTAGAAAAATGTACCATATATATAATGATAGATGGATAGATACATATTGCAACACAAACGTAGTGGGGAAGACAAATCATGTATGTTTTAGGTATATACACTCTAAAGTGTGGCACTAAAGACAACAACCAAAAAAATTATTGAATTCTAAGACATGATAGTTTAGGAACCAAGATAAGATTACGACCGACAACATCTTAAGCTAAGACTCGATCAACACGTTCCTTATGGGATCACAATCTAACCAAATAATGATGTAAGATTAAATAGACTAATGGTTGGATTGATAGATTCCTAAATCCACAAGGTTTTTCTTTGTTTAGTCATTATGTATGCCTTTTCATGTTTTGGGGTGTTGAAGATAAACATTATCGTACAAGACTTTAGTCAGAAATAAATTTCGATGATACAGAATGATTTGTTGAGAAACAAAATGAGGAAGGACGAGCGTGAATGAAAGGGAAGGTATTGACTATAGGTTTGTGGGTGATTTGGTAAGGTTTGGAGAGTAAGGTGATGAGGAATGTTGTTTGTTGTTAGGAGAGATGAGGGTGTTTTGAATTTGGTTGTCACTTTGGTGGATATCGAGTATGAGTATCATATGAATTGATGGTGAGATGGGAAAATGGAGATGTAGGCAACTTGTGGTATGTAGGAGTGTCGCTTAATGTAAGGTTTGTAATTCTTGATTGGGGTGATGTTTTCTTAAATCGGTTGTTAATGTAGAGAACAAAGTGAAAATGTGAAAATGGTGGAGCATTGTGATGACTCAACAACACTTGAAGGTTGAATATCATCTTTGTGTTCTTCACTTGCCCAAAAAACGGAAATGGACCAATGTAGACTCGTATGTGATGACTCAACAACAACTTGAAGTGTTGAATATCATCTTTGTGTTCTTCACCTCCCCAAAAAAAAACTAAATGACCAATGGAAGACACGTTTATTGGATGACTCAACAACACTTTGAGGTTTTATATCTTCTTTGTTTCTCCACTGTTAAGTAAGTGAAATGATTGGATGAGACCATTTCATTATAAATTCAACATGACTTTGACAACATAGCACACATCTTATGATTTGGATATGAGGATAAGACGCATTTCATTACGAAATTCACTTGTGGGGAATGGTTACATGGTGAATCTTCTTGTGAAAGTGACAGGTGGATGAATCGAGGTTGATAGTAGTAAGGATGACTTGGGTTTTTATTTTTCATTTCACTTTGGTTATTTGAGATGTACTAGAACTAATAACACTAACAAAGTGAATAATAGTTTATTAGTTTTGAGTGTATGGTAGAAGTGTATCTGAGGTTTCTATTAATAAGGATCACCTATGTGAGTTCTTGAGAGTGTTTGGTTAAAGGATATATGTGAAGATGTGTGTTTTCCCTTCCCTTTTAATTCGTGCTCATCCGGACATAAGTTGTGGAATAAAAAGAATAAATGAAGAGAAATAACGACGGAAGCGATGAGCTTGACAATTTCATGATGGATGACGGTTAGCATACGATGAACTTCATCCTCGAAGGTTATGTATTCTCTTCTAGAATATTGCGATTGTTCGTAGAACAATCACACAATGATGTACGAGGTTGTCTTAAAGGTGACTAAATGTGGATGTGAAGATATTAACCATCTAATAATAATAGAGGCATGATAAGGTTTGTGAAACAACTTTGGACATGAACATAAGTACAGTTTAATTTCCATTTCGCGAATAAAAATGCTTAAACAAATTTCGGAGAAATGATTAAGTTGTCGAGATTTATCATAATGAATTTAATAGTACATAAGACAATTAAAAAAAGAATGACACGTTTATTAATTGTTTCATCATTCCTAGACCTAGGACTAAAAAATTAAAACAGGTTCATGTTTGAGTGTTTTGGTGAGGATGACCGACGATTTTTGTCTGATTGACTACGGAAAAGTAAAATTTCTACTCCTCCCCGCGGCCCCAACCCCCCTTTTTCCTCGCCCACCTTCTTTCGACTACCTTAGTGTGTAACTCCTAATGAGATACAAAGTTTATCGATGTATACTATCATATAGCTATTTTAGGAAGTGCCATTTAATCAATTAAAGAAACATGAGACGATCAACTAGTGTTGCACAATTCAGGCTAAACACACCATTTTTACGGTTATACACCGAACACCAACTTCACTCCTGGAAGCAATTTCAACGTTATCAAATTGATTTCTATGCATTAATTCTCCAGTATTATTCCTCATAAGGTTAGACAAATAGAATTCTTATATTTGCCTAATGAAGTGTAGCAAAGATAAAATTTGCATTATCTTTTCATAGAGGACCTAATATGACTCAACTAATCATACTTTAATTCCGGTTTGCATAATCCTAATCAAGATGTGTGGAATTCTAATATAAGCATAAGCAAGAATTTTTAAATCTTTTGTATCAATAGCTATAGGTGATTAATTCGATTACATATTGCTGTGATTTAATGATGTCTTATATTTTTTCATCTTACATTGTAGTTGTCACCTGTGGATATTTAACTGTTTTGGTTTTGCAAAACCTAGAGAATGTGTTATTTATGTCAATGACCAATATGTATATTGAGAGTGTTTAAGAATTCTCCATTTCATGCCCTGTGAAGTGAATCTCGATCAATATTATTTTATCTTAATTAGAGTTTGTGATTTCTTTAATAATAAAAGTTAAAAAAATATACTTCTCTAAAATTAATAACCTTATCAATGTTGTATATCATAATTAATAATATGTTGAATAAGGTATTTTTACTTGTTATTGCATTGATACATATTGTGAGAGGGTGGATTTTCAATTGCCTATATTGAGCGTATATTTTTTCAAATTATATGTGAGAGGTATGGTTGCTTTGAGACACAGTCCATTAGCTACGGAAGGAATAAGAAAAGACATTAGGATATATAATATCCTGGTTATAGTAAATTGTTGCGTAGGTATGATTAGTTCATTGAAATTGCCGGAAACTTTAGGTTGCCCAATTCGATTGGTATCCTATGTGATTAAATTTGATGAACTGTCTTATGGAAGAATTGTAGGGTGCATAATGATATTTGAGGTTTTAAGTTTGTGCTTTTAATTAGGTGTATGAGCAAAGAGTTCATAATAGTTTATTGTGCTATGGTGTGGGGTGTTGTTTCAAATGACACACTTGAGCAATTGCATTGCAATGTAAATTTCTTGAATATTTTGGACGAAACATCCAATTTGTCAATCCTACTTCATTATGTATTTCATGCATGTATTAAACATATTAGACTAATATTTGGAACACAACTACTAGACAAGTAGACTCAATATGGCATTATCAATACAAGTGTGAGTTATGATCCAATGCATATTCTTTTCATCTACAAACGGATGCAATTATTTTCATACCAATCTAGTGTGATTGAGTATGTAGATGCAAGACAATATCTTTTATTATAATTTGATATAATCTTGAAACTAAACAAATAAGAATCTGATTTCTTGTCCATACTCAAAAACTTGTCAATTAGATTCGATAAATATATCAACCATAATTTGAATAATGAATTGAGATATTTCTGGAAATCGTTCTTGGACCCTCTCGTACACCTCATATAAAAGAAAATAGAAAATATTTTAAATAGTGGTTTCCATAGATCCCAAGATTATTTTAAATTTTACTTTTGTGGAAAACTATTGTAGTTATTGTATAATATACATAGTTTTTGACATTTTATGAGTATGAGTTTTCTAACCATTTTTATACAATACACATTTTTGTAAAATACTATATGGTTTTAAAAATATATAATTTATGTGTATGTTAAAAACCATCAAAGCCACAAGCAATCTCTTTTCTTATTATTGATGTATCATACAATCATTTCTTTTGTTTGACCAACCCAAGGTCAAACCAAGCAAGTTGTTGAAAATATTTAAACGTGTTGTTGAAAATAGATTAAATCGTTAGAAATATTTAGGTGACTAGTTTTAATACATTTAATAATATACTTGACAAGTTATTGAACTCTTATTCCTAAATATATTCCCATACCCGAAAAGATTTACAAGATGTTTATGTAACATCATTGTTAAGTTAAGTATCTATCCTATATGCCAATGCAAGAAACAATTTTACAATCTTAATGCAAAAAAATCTACATAAGTTCTAATTAATCATAATCCGAAAAACACTTACAAACGAGATAGTGTACATGGCACATTGCTTAGATATTCAAGTAGCTTAATTTACAAGTACAAACGATCAATTATAATAATTTTTTACTAACTTAAAATATAAGAAGTGCACATAATCACATACATTACCACATAAACTATGTATGTCGTAGATTTGTTATAGATACAACAATGTATACTTAGCTCGGTTTTGTTTGAAGACAAATTAGTTTCCTCCCCATTTCAAAAATCAAGTTTAATATTTTTAAAAAGTTAATTACACTATTTTTTAAAGATATACCGACTAGAAATGTCCGACTCGAAAGAAAAAGACAAAATACAAGTTTTACGTTAAAACGAGACTCAACGTTTTGGACAATAAGTAGTATTTTGCCTTTCTGACTAATATAAGTTGAAATAACTACTTGGAAAGTATTTTAAATTGACAAAAAATAAAAAACAAACAACAAAAGAATAAAAAAGAAAAAAAAAAGTATTAAAAAAGTAAGATCAATTCTCTTCGAAATGGCGGGTGGCACGACTTCTAAAAACGGACTTAAGGTTATTTATATGATTTTTTTAGAAGTTTTGAAAAACTGCTGAATCGATACAAGGTGGCCCCCTTAAAATATGGGGACCGCCCAGGAATTAAGAGGGGTCGCGCCCACATACTGATACACAGGAATTTCAAATTTTTGTAAAAAATTGGTTTATCTGACTTTGCGTAAAGGAAATAAACCGTTTCAGGAATTTGATACCTTAGATAGACAACTTATTGTAAGCAACTTTTATCTCGATCTAGTATCATTAGTGAATATAACGATCAACACTAATATAAGGTTAATCAACAAAACCTTTTCATATTAATCCCCCTTAATGGGTAATTTGATACAATGAATCGTACTAATTTTTAAAACCATTTGTTTTGAAAATTAAGTTATGTGACTCTGAATACCATAGTGGAAACATAGGGGGGGGGGGGTGAATACGTTTCCATTAAAAATCTTAAAAGTTTCTGTAACAAATAAACCGATCAAGCCGTGAAACAATTTGAGTGAGTGTTTCATAAACAAGTTATATACACATATTAATACATCGATTACAACAATACAAACCAACACACAGATTTCCATATTATTTAAAAATAATTAAAACTAGTATAAATTAATCAACACATCACACCAATTGCAAAATAATATAAGCGATAAATGCGAGTATAAATGTAAAGGAGATTAAGTAAAGGAAATGGCACCGGACATGATGATTTATAGTTTATTCGGTCACTGAAGCACCTCTTCGCCTACTCCCTTACTTCCCGAGTACCCGAACATTAACTCGAGAGTTTACTTTCACTAGTCAACAACTCCCTTAATGCGGAGAAAACCGTACCAATGTGTCTTCTTACACCGATTTACGACACAAAGCTAAATGTCGAGTTCTAATCTTAGCTAGAACCAATCTATCACAACACGACTTCACGACTTTTTTACGACTTCACAACCAACTTCACGACTTCTTCCCAACTTTACAACATCTTCATCAACTCACAACTTCTTCAAACAACATCACAACATAACTTCACCACACACTACTTATATCACAACTATCTAACACTACTTGGTAAGATCACCACGATCTAACTACAATACACACCATGATCACCATGATCTAACTATTACACAAGTTTGGAATACATGGACTCAATCTTAGTACATTGTGAATGGTAAGACATGCACATGCCCACGTAGCCTACATAACTTCGTATCTTAATAATTAACTAAGAGTTCTTCTCTTGCACTCAATGGATGGATGATTGGATCACCATTTTAACAAACTTAAAAGAAGTTAATGTGATCAAAGAAAATGTTGAAAGGAGGTTTAGATCTAATGAAAACTTTATGCAAAAGGTTAAAAAATGATTTGGGGAATAGTCCAGTATTTATAGTACACTGAGGGGAGTCGGAATCTATGGCCTGTCCCCTTTAAAAAAAGGTGTTCGCCCCCTTATAATTGAAGGGGTTCCCCCCATCGTATTTAGGGTGGCCGGCCATTTTCAGAGCTCGCTTTTTTATGGTCCTATCAGGGGAGGGTTTTTACTTACTTTTTCTAGCCGTTTTTAGGTGGAAAATTTGAATGTGAATTCAAATATTGTATTTTCGAATAATAACATTGTCTTATAACTACAAAAATGTTTTGTATATATATTAAAAATGTTTGTCCCATTTATAAATGTAATGTTTGGAAAAATAAAAAATATCTTGAATCCTTCAACAAATTAAAATTTTTTTTGTTCATACCTTTATGATTTTACAGTCGGGGTGCGAACTTTAAATTTATTGTTGAAGAAAAACTTGAGACGTCGAAAGATGTTGAACGAATTGAGTGGCCACCCCTAATTACGAGTAACTTAAGCACTTTACGTTATGTGTTATAAGTTGCATGTTTGTCATCACCAAAACATAAAGAGAATGTATAGATTAAATATCGCAACCCCTTTTTGATGATGACAAAATATGTAAACTATAACTCATAGTCAAATGTATAAGTTACTTGTTTACACTTCTTCTCCCCCTTTACATTTCTTCTCCCCCTTTTGGTCAAAAACAAAAAAAAAAGGTGTGAACTCCTAGACGGAGACTTTTTTTTCACTACACTTCAACTCTTCACAATCAAAAAGAGGCGAGATTGCATCATCCTAAGTGAAGTCTTGATTCTATCAATCCCTTATAAATAATGACATCCCTTGAACATTGACTCAAGCGGATCCATGGATCAAATTAGTTGCAAACTCTTAACCTACATCAATGGTTAGTTTCGTGCAACACAAAAAATATATATAGGGATGAAATACACATATCAAGAAATGTGTAGATATCTTAAACGGTTGCAAACGTAATGGCTTGGACATTTGCAAATGCTCCCCCTTGATTGGGGCACCAAGAAATTGAGTAACGGAAAAGTGCTACAAAACAAAGTTAGTAGAAAAATGCATATATATATATATATATATATATATATATATATAATGATGATGATGATAGATATATATGCAAGACATTTAGTGGGGAACAAATCATGTATGTTTTAGGTATATGCACTCTAAAGTGTGGCACTAAAGACAACAACCTAAATAAAGAAAAATGATGAATGCTTAAGACATGGAAATGTTTAGGAACCAATGATAAGATTCGACTTACACATGCTTAAGGACTAAGACTTGACCAACAAGTCTTATTATGAGAATGACTCCTTTCAAGATGTCATATGGATAAGAAGTATTAACATATGATGATTGTGGGTTTGAAAAGATTAAGTGTTGTATTGAGAGATTCCTAAATCCTCAAGGTTTCGTTGTTAAGCATTATGTATGCTTTTCATGTTTGGGGTGTTTAAGGATAAACATTATCGTAAGACCTTAGGTCGAACTAAATGTTGATGATAAGGATGATTGGTTGAGGAAACATAAACGAAGAAGGATGAGCATGAATGGAAAGGGAAGGTGTTGATTATAGGTTTGTTGGGTGTTTGGTAGGTTTGGAGAGTAAGGTGATGAGAGAATGTTGTTTTGTTGTTGGGAGAGATGCATGGCTAAGAGGTTTGATAGGTCTTGTAGTTGATTTATGTCATCAACTAGGCTTTCTCTACTTGGAGATGGAGTGGGGGGGGGGGGGGGGGTGTTTTAACCACCCAACCACAACCCCCCCCCCATAGGGGTTTTTGGATATATATATATATATAGTGGGTGGTGTGTGTTGAGTTTGGTAGTGTGAGTAACATGTGAATTGATGGGTGAGATGGGAAATGGAGGATGTGAGGCAACTTGTGGTGATGTGGGAGTGTCCTTAATGTAAGGATTTGGTAATTCTTGATTGGAGTGATTGTTTTCATGAGATGGTTCATGATGATAAGTGAGTGGTTTTGGCATTGGTGTAGATGAATTTACATTGAGCTCATTGGAAGTGTTACTCATTTTGGCTACATTTGATGGTTTGGATGTGGGTTTGTTAGAGGATGTCATTGGTGAGGATGATTGTGATGAGGAGATGTCATTGGTGAGAATGTTAGTAGATGGTTGTTAATGTTGATGAACAAAGGTGAAAATGTGAAAATGGTGGAACATTGTGATGACTCAACAACACTTGAAGGTTGAATATCATCTTTGTGTATTTCACTTGCCAAAAAACGGAAATGGACCAATGAAAGACACGATATTGTGATGACTCAACAACACTTGAAGGTTGAATATTATCTTTGTGTATTTCACTTGCCAAAAAAATGGAAATGGACCAATGAAAGACACGATATTGTGATGACTCAACAACACTTTGAAGATTGAATATCTTCTTTGTGTTCTTCACTTTAAAAAGTGGAAATGATTTGATGAGACGCATTTCATTACGAAATTCACTTGAGGGGAATGGTTACATGGTGAATCTTCTTGTGAAGATGACAAGGTGGATGACTCGAGGTTGATAGTAGTAAGGATGACTCGGTTTTTCATTTCACATTGGTGATTTGGGGATGTACTAGAACTAGTGATCACTAACAAGAGTGAATAATGGTTATGAGGTTTGAGTGTATGGTAGAAGTGTATCTTGTGGTTTCTAGTGAATAAGAATATCATATGTGAGTTCTTTAGAGTGTTTGGTTAAAGGATATATGTGAAGATGTGTGTTTTCCCTTCCTTTCCAATTTGTGCTCATCCGGATATAAAAAGAATAGGTGAAATAAAAAGAATAGGTGAAGAGAAATAACGACGGAAGCAATGAGCTTGACAATGTCATGACGGATGACGGTTAGCATACGGTGAACTTCATCCGCGAAGTTATGTAGCTCTTCTCGAGTATTGCGAATGTTCTTAGAACAATCACACAACGAGGTACGCGGTTGTCATAAAGATGGTAGCGGAAATGTGGTAGGAAAATATTAACCATCTATATAATAATAGAGGCGTGATTTAGGTTTTTGTGAAACGAATTCGACATGAACAATGTGTGACATTTAATTTGCATTTCGCGAATTAAAAATGCTTAAACATTTCGGATGAAAAAAAAAATGCGATTCTAGTTGTCGAGATTTATCAGAATGTATTTAATAGTAACAAGACTATTAAAATAAGAATGACATGTTTATGAGATTTGTTTCATCATTCCTGAGGGAATGGAAAAGACTCATGGGAGTGAAAGTACTTAGTCTTAAGGTGTGTATATTAAAGATGCTACGAATCACTTATGTAGAAACTCGTAAGACCTTTGTCACGCGGAAGTGGTGTATGCTTTTTGCTTTTAGAAGAGCATTGTAACTTATGTTGTTAAAAGTCTTGAATATGAACTTTCGAATATGACCTTTAACATTTGCGATCCCAAGTTAAAGATACTTGAATATTTCGGATGAAATATTTAAGTTGTCAAACCTACTTGGAGGAGTGTTAGACATGTTAAAATTTAGCATTTAGGAGCATTGTGTTATTTTAGAATAAAACTAAGAAAGATTTTTCTAAATTGCTAGGAAAAAGACAAATGCCTTTATAGTATGACATGACATTTAATATCTAAGCATTAAACATTGTGCATCATATCACGAAAAACATATAATTA
The DNA here is from genome assembly GCA_026074375.1 of Tanacetum coccineum. Lineage (NCBI taxonomy): Eukaryota > Viridiplantae > Streptophyta > Magnoliopsida > Asterales > Asteraceae > Tanacetum > Tanacetum coccineum. The sequence continues at coordinate 18,307 of BQNB010063350.1, read as the reverse complement.
CATTACTGTGAAATAAGTAATCATTTGCACTTAAGCACATACGTGAGGTGATTGTGTCTAGATTGACCAAGAAAAGCCTAATTTCTACATGCTTAGTGTGCACTCTATGATTACAACACTCATCGATTTTACTATCCTTAGGCCTATTTAAAGGAAGAGCCATTTAATCAAGTTAGAGAATGAGTATGCAGACTATCACTAGTGGTGGATCATTTCAGGCTAACATGACCATTTTTATGGTTATACACCGACCCTAATTCAGCTCACCTTGGAAGCAATTCAACCATTAGGTCAAATTGAATTTCTAGTGCGATAGATTCTCCAGTAGTCATTCTCAGGTTGGACAAAATAGAATTCTTATATTTGCCTAATGAAATGTAGCAAAGATAAAATTCGTATTATCTTTTCATAGAGGGCCTACCATGACTCAACTAAATGCTTTAAATCTTAGTTTCGCATAATCTTTAATCACAGATGAGTGGAATTCTTAGATAAGTGTAAGTAAGATGTTTTAAGAATGCTCCATTGCATGTCTTGAGAAATGAATCTCATCAATATTATTTATCTTAATTGAGTTTGTGATTCTTTAATGATAAATGATTTTAAAAAGAAACTTATTTTCTTTCTTAAGAAATATGATGTTCTAAGATTATTATTTTTTCTAGTTGTATACCATAATTAAATAGGTATTTGAATAAATGTATTTTTACTTGTTTATGCATTGACTTTAAAACATCGAGGACGATGTTTAGTTCTAGTATGGGGGGGATCTTCGATTTGATTTTTGCCTGCAGCCGTTGTTGTCACGTAATCCCGTTTTTACCACCAAAATTTTTGCAAAAATACCAAAAAAATGAAAAAATTTAAAAATTTTCAAAAATAAAATAAGTGTTTTGTCACAGTTTTGACTTTCCCAATGGGTAGAATGAGAATAAATTTTGACTCGATCGGGCGTGTTGAGCCCTAGCTTTGTCCCTTAACCATTTAATAAACGAAAGTTTATTAGGCTAAGCATTCGCGGATCCTTTTATTAGGGATTTTAAATTTGCGAAGAACGAAAAATGATAGTGTTATTTACAAGTAGGATGCTAAACAAGGATTATTTGGAAATCTTAAAAGCTTATAAGTGTAACTTGTCGCTTTTTCTCCCAGAAGCTCTTAACCTGACTAATAAACGTGCTTAATTTTGCTTTAACTTTAAACCGACATTTTCTAAAAAGAAGCTCTTTCGGAAACGAAAATATTCATCTTAGTTCAGTTTTATACTTGAGTTTCTAAAACGAAATTTTCTCTATTACGAAAAATAAAAAAAATAAAAAAAAAATGAAAAAAATAAATAATATAAACTGTGGGCTGATAAAGGTTTACTGCATCTTGCCGGCTCACAACCGATGTTGCAGTCTTCAAAACAAGGCCCATAGTGAGATAATAAATGCCAAAGTGCATTCGTAAGTGTTATCAATAAGAAATCGTCATCAGACTAAGTCACTACATCTTGTCGGAGGCGTGGCCGATGTTGTAGTCATGTAAATGATGACGGTAGTTTAGTATATAGCAATAAGTGGAAATTTAATGGTTAAGATTTCTTTTTCTAAACTCAAGTATAATTTTGAACTAAGAATAACTTGCTTTAAGACTTCAAAAGTTGTTGATTGTCGTCGGTAGATTATTTTCGATTAGTAGTATCCCGTGGGGTGTCAAAACCTGGGCCACTTAGCTGATGAGGCTGGGACGTTCGATGAAGAAATGTCGCTACATAGAATAATCGCACCTATGGATCATTAATTTTTGATGTTTGCCGTGCTTTGAGGTAGTATTGTTTTATTTAGCGGTAAATCTAAGAATCGCCTAAATGGGTGGGGTATCCCGCTATTATCATTGCGAAACATTTCCAGTGGGGTCTAACCTGATAACTAAGCCGAACTCGGCTGGGATCTATTCGAGAATATGCTGGTTGTGGTGGGTGATCTAGTTCTTTTCCCCAGATTTCTTTCGGGAAATATCATTATGACACTGAACTGTACTTACTTTCTAAAAATGTCAATCTAAATTTACTTTAAAATTAAGCACAATCATCTTAATGAAAATTGTTGGGAGCAATACAGTTGACAAGTCATAGTTATAAGTGTGTTAGATATCTTTACTTTGTACTTAACAGTGCGATTTGTTTGTGTTTTTTTTAAGCTTAGCTTGGGACTAGTGAAAAATAGAGGACGGTCGAATTTTCCGTCAGGACATACGTAGTTATTCTATGGGCGCTTCTCTTTATATGATCATAGTGTTGATAGAATAAAAGGAAGTTAGGTCAACATGTTAATTAAGAAAAGAAAGAGAAAATCCAAAATTATTGCGGTAGTTAGTGCTACATATAAAATATGGTGATAAGGGAAATTTTAAGTTTTTGATAAAACTTTTCTTTTAATTAGAAAATATTTTGTATAATTATTTTTGTGAAATTATTTTGTAAAAATGTGATGGATAAGAGAAAAATATTTTCTTGATCACTAATCATGCTTAATGATTTGTTTGTTCATACCTTAAGTGATTACTAATCTTAGAAATGGAATTTTACGATTAATAATTTGTAAACGTTTAATTTTATCATAAATGTTTTTATATTTTGTTATTATCAAAACGTTGAGAGGTCAAAAAATATAAATAACATTTTTAGACATTATTTGTATTAAAAGTGTGTACATTACCATCCATGATAGTCTTCTTCTTGAAAATCCATTTACTCCTAATAGTTCGACCATTAGGAGGAAGCTCAACTAGAATCCATACTTGATTATCTTTTATGAATTGCATTTTCGTATTCATAGCTTCAAGCTATTTGTTAGATTAAGGATCTGCTAATGCAACTTTATAATTAAAAGGTTCATCAAGATCCCTTAATTCATACTCCTCAACATCAACATAGTATCCATTCTATCTGGTGCTTGAGGTATCTTTGCGGATCTACGGATAGAAACTCCAACATTTTGGGGCTCGACCTTGATAGGTGCCACCTCATTATGTTCTTTGCTAGTATTTTTAGAAGGTTGTGTATCTTCCTCTTGAATTATTTCAATCCATTTATCACTCTAACTCAGTTCGAGAAGTCCATGACTCCCACTCGCTTCTTGTACCATGAATCTATTTTTAAAGAACTTAGTGTTTCGAGAAACAAAAATCTTGTTTTCGAGTGGATAGTAAAAGTAATAACCTATTATTTCCTTAGGGTAACCTATAAAGATACACTTGATAAATCTGGAATTAAGTTTGTCAGGTGTCAAACATGTTAGTTAAGAAAAGAAAAAGGAAAATCCAAAAATATTAGTGGTAGTTAGTGTACATATAAAAAATGGTGAAAACGGGACTTGTCGAAGCTATTGATTCTTTAGTTCCCCTTGACGAACACTTAGCTACTTTTCGAGGTTATTAGTCGAGGGGGATTGAGATTCTTGGTTTTCTTAAGTGTTTACTTCATAACATTGCGTGAGGACACGGCAATACCTTAGTATGGGGGATTTAATATGTGCTTAATTACACATATTTTATACCCAATAAAACGAGCTTAAATGACCAAAAACAGACAGAAATTGCCAAATATATGTTTGTTTTGCTTTGTGTACTGAGCAGGTATCGGATATTCAGAAAAAGACGAAAAACGAAGCCAAACCGGACAAAACCGAGCACGGATTTGAAAAGAGCATGAAAAACTGAGGCCAAGGGTACAAAAAGATTGAAAACGGAGCTCAAACGAAAATTACCGGATCGACTCGACAACGTTTGTGTAGAAGTCAAAACGAAGTCAAAGTCAACCCCGAGACCCGTCGTTGGAAAAAGCTTCGAAAACCGAACCCGAAAAACTAAATTGCCAAAAGTGGGCCCACCCGTACCCACCTAGTGGGCCCGGGTCAGCCCACTTACCTTTATAACTCAATGAAGCCCATAAATGTAATAGCCCATTCCCCATTTTATATTAAACCAAATGGCCCAAATTGCCAAAAGCCCAATTCTTTTGTTTTTAACCCTGGCCCAAGAAGATAACACAGTTAACCCTAACCCGTTAGTCCTTATGGACTTTGTGTGCAATCCCTCAACTAACTCCAAAGACCAAAGGTGTAAATTCAAGGACGAGTATTGCAATACACTTGTACAAGTCTGAGGGCCATGTTTGCCAATTCCACAAACTCCTTTCCCTGTCACCCCTAACCTTTATAAAACTCGTTTTCCCGCCCAAAACCCAAAGCCTGTCACTCTTCACTCTCCCCAAAACACTCAACCTCACATATTTACCCAGTTAAAACCTTACCCTCACCTCCACTAAACCCCTAATCCTATTTGGCAATCCCACTCTTTTCAAGGTCAATCCAACGTTGGTGATGAATTCTAAAGAAGCACAAAGAGGATTAATGGTCAAGATTGGTTTCTGTCTTGCTCTCACACAACAAACACAAGCTATGAAGACTCCCCAGGCTATATAAAGAGAGGAAGACACAAGAAGAAAGTAGTTCTTTCTTTACCTAGTTTTTTTTAACTAGTGTAATTTTAAGTTTTTTTTGTAATTTTAAACTTTGTTATAAATTTCCAGCTTAATTAAAAGTTTGTTTAAGCTCATTTAATTTCCTGTAAAACAATCCTTGTAATCAGTTAAAGTCAATAAAATTCCAAGATTTTAAGAAATCCTTGTTAAAAGTGCTACTTTGCCATTGCTTACATACGTGTGAATTTAAGCTCATTTGGTAATAAGCCACTCCTGGAAAAAGCTTATGGTCTGAATTGGTTGCCAGACAAAGCTCTTTTGAGCTTGGTTTACTTCTGTCATAGCTAAGGACCAAGGTGTTCTCTTCTTACTCACTTTAATCTCAAGTTACTGTTGCATTGTTTTTATGCTTACTTTGTGCTTAATTCTTCTTAAACATGCTTATTCAGTCTAAATATAGCCTAGAATATCTAATTGACAGTTTAAAATAGCTTTGTTCAAGTTTACATTTAGTCTGCCCATTTTATTAGCTTATACAGCTTAATATCAGATATTAGTGTAAAGTGCTTATCTTCTCTTTATCTTAGCTTATGTGTGCTTAGTATGCTTAACTATCAGTATGCTTTTGCATTTTAGGTCTTAATTTAATCTATCTAAGTTTAAAAATTAGTTTCACAAAATTAAAGGGGTGTTTGGGTTAAGTCTGCAAATGGGTTAAAACGGGTAAAAACCTGTCTTTTGGCTTTTAAAGCGACTTTAACCAGCTTTGATTAAGTGTTAAATTCATTTTTTATTAGTTCTTTAAGTTTAACTTCCTAGTTTTAGGTTCATAATAGCTATCTTTTGAATCTGTGGATTTTAAGTTTAATACATTTGCTTATTAGCTTAGATTTTGATTAGGAGTTATTAAGTGTTGTTTTCTTGTTAGTATTGAGTCTATAATGCAGTAGGTATTCAAAGCCTTTAAGTGTCATTGGAGTTTTGCACTACTGCCTTTAGTTTATAGCCTTTTAAGAGCTCACAGTTCAGCACCTTATTTCCTCAAGCTCTCCTTAGATTTAAGCCTTGTGATTCCTTATATAAGCTCCTTAGGTATCCCTCTTCTTCTTTTTAAGCTTAATTTACCTTTTAAAATTCTTTTTCCATGATTAAATTTAAGTCTCCTTAATGCTCTTTTGGTTTTTGCTTATGCTGCCCTGGTGCAAAACAGCAGGTTAATTAGCCTTTTAATTGCTTATTTTTAAGTTAACCCTTAGATTTTCTTGGCTTTTCTAGGTGCCTAATCAGCCCATCTTTAAGCCCCATAAGCCTTAAGCCTTAGGACACACTTTAAGGAGCTTAAAATTAAGCCCAAAGTGTACCTTTTGACTATTTGGTCTGCAGTTTTAGCCTTAAGTTCTTATTCTCTTATTTCTAGCTTATCTGTGTGTTTAGCTTAGCTCATTCTTGTTTATGTTTGCTATTTAGATATAGGATGTCTTATTTTTATGCTTATATCCCTTATTTTTTACTTATTTGGTGACCTAGTAGTTTTAACTTAAAACTAGCAGGATTAACCTTAAAAGTTAGTCCTGCTTAGTTCGTAAGCTCATTTCTTGCTTATCTTGAGGTGCTTATTTGCTTTCTTTTGTTCATATATGCTTATTGTCTATCCTTGTGTATCTGCTTGTGTTTATTTTGAGTTCTCTTTTGCTTAAATGATCTAAAAATCCAAAAAGAAATAAGCATTTTAAGCCTTTGCCATATTAAGCATTCTGCCATTCTTCTTAAGCATTTTCTAGCTTATTTACTCATTTTCAAAAATAGTTTTGGTTATGAAAAATGTTCAGCTTAAGGTGATGAACAAGTGTGTATAAAAAGTTAAAAAAAAAACGTTACTGTAGCATACAAAAAAAAGAGAGGTCCAGGACTCGAACCTGCGACCTCCCTCTCAAACACACCCACACTTACCATTGCGCCCTTGGGTCTTTTCTGTTAGACCTTTGGGCGCTTTGGTACTTAAGGCTTTTCAGCCCATTAAGCCCATAAGCTAATTCGGCTTATTTCCAGCTTATTTCGATAAGCTGGGTCAACCCTTTTATTTTTCCTAGGATCATCATAGTCTTAAGTATTTTCCCTGAATTTTTCAGATTTTTTCATAATCATTTAGTATTTTTTTATAATTTATTTTCATTAAAAACTTAAAAAATTCATAAAAAATAAAATAATAATCAGAAAAATACAAATCTTTTTTTAAAAATTTTCTTTTATTGTATATTTTCTAGGAAAAATAAATTTACATATGTAGGGTCATTTTTGCAAAGTTTCATTTTTTAAAGAACGGGATTCGTTCCCGTTTTTGTTTTGACTCGTTTTTGGTCTTAACGAACTCCGTTTTTAGTCTAGTTTTTTTTAAACTTCGTTTTTAGTCAAGTAGAATCTATTTTGAGTTTAAAAATTGTTCTAGGATTAAAATTGTGTAATTTAGGTTTTTAGCCCTCGCGTTTTTACATTTACGTCTACGTTTTAGATTAAAATCATTCTAGCTTTCGTTTTTAGGTTTTCTTTAATCGTTTTTGCATTTTTAACTTGTAATAATAGAAAACCAATCATAATCTTGTAATATTCAAACATCGATTATCAATTCGTCATTCGATTTTCCATTCAAGCCTCGTTGGGACATAACGACCCGGGAATCATACTTCCGGACACACATATATATATTGTAATTTGTGAAGACTTGACCAATCCTTGGCTAAAGGTAATTGGTTGAGTGTTTGCTTGTATTATTATTATTATATATATATAGATTTTAACGAATCAAGTAAAATAAATCAATCTTGGTTGGATATGATTTGGTTTACGTTTTGAATAGTTTATTTTTTGATTTGCCAACTTTTAGTGACAAGTAATTTTTCAGAAGCTTCTTTGGTTGTCGATTGTTTAAACCGGATTTGAGGTACATATATGCCCCCAACCATTTGAGATGTATGTGCTTGAAAAACATTGCGATAACCATACATAATTGCATTATAACTCATATTTTTTGCCACTTATAATTTTGTATTTTCCAAGTGTCGGCGACATCAATGTTAGTTTTTTGTTTATGTTATGTTATTTTTCCCACGCCAACTTATTTTGGTAATTTGATTAGGTTCTAATTGTGGACAACATAATCTGTTTATATGTAGAATTTGCAAGATGAAATAATTGATACAAGAGTCTCTTGGTCGTAGCTACAACATTACTGGTGACATCGATGAAGATGAACTCTAAGGTAGTAAGCACACATGTCACTTTCACATTAAGTATTTTGTATGCATATAGATCCACTTGAGATGGATTTTGACCTGTTGGGCATAAAATATGACCCAAATCGACCACTTATGAAGTGGTAATGTGACCGACTCTAGATCAACATTTATGTATTTTTGTTTTTGGTGCATCATATCAACAAAGGCATTTACTATTTAATATTTCTGTAAAAGGTTGATCTAGAATTACAGCAACGGCAGGAACTACCACAAACATCGGGTCGTAGAGATAATCAAGATGTTGGTTAGGTATCAATTTAACTATTTTTTTTGCTGTCATACTATTTCAGTAATCATCTACAGTAACATATGAACTACATGTATATCAGTCGTGTCTAGTCTTTTGCTGGGATATGCGCCGTGGTATTACTTGTCTCGTCGCCTTGTAACGTTTGTGTTAGTTTCAGTCTAATATTCTATGTGAGTTGTTTTTTTCTGGATAACCCAATTTGCATGTTTACTCTTTATTAGGCTGAGCAACCATCCAAAAGGTTTATGGGACGTTACATTGGAGCATTACTTATGGGGAACACATGGGTATTTAAATAAACACACATCAACCTTTTTTTAACACATTGTCTGTCAAGTGAAGTTATAAAGGTACGGATTCACCCTTAAAAGTTTCAACTTTCCCTCAAAACTGAAAGATCAACTGATGGAGATGTTTCAGCCCAGTAATTTCAATATTTAGCATTAAAACATGTTTGCTTATAAAACTTCAGGTCCGTCTTCAGCAACTATAAATCTAGAACCACCCTTCTCGAAGAAACAAAAACAACTTGATTTAATTATATATGTAGTTTAATAATAAGCATTTCATCTTTAGGACTTCACGTCTAGGTCATATATAGCGGACAATTGTGTCTGACCATAAACTGGAGGCATTTTTGTTATGCATATTCCTGGAAGAGTAGATATTTAAGAAGGAACATGGGACAATAGCAAACCATATCATTCCTTTTGCATTATCATGTTAATGTGTTTTCATTGCTAAAACCTCTCTTATTTTAGGTTGTTTAATTTTTTTTGTAATAATGACATAATAGCTTGATTAGGAGCCTTTTGGAGAGCTTATTGTAGCAGCTAATAATGTTGAGTCGTGCTAATTTGGGGCTGTTTGGATAGCTTATTTCAGTAGATATTTTGACCTCCACATGTTATTAGGGGTTGTTTGTATAACTTAGTTTAGCATATAATAAAAATTGACATGCTCATTCCAACCACATTAAATATTGTGTTTAGTTAGGGGCTGTTTGTGTCACACCCCGCAAGCGGAAAACACCTTAGGCAGTAAAACGTCATGAAATCATCACAACACAATGGTGTCAACAGTAGAGAAACACTAAAATGCATAACTAAGTCATAAAGACACAATGTGTCATGACAATATCAAAAACCAAATGAACGACATCTTGTATTAATGAAAAAGGGTTTCACTAATACAAGGACAATAGTTCATGAACCTAATAAAATCAAATAACATTCAACAAAACCCATGCGATAAACATAAACAAACTCAGGAGCGAACTCCAATGCAATCCTAGTTCTGCAGTGAATTAAACAATTAATTCGGGCGATCTAAACCCTAACGCATGATCAAAACACGTAACCCATTAAACTAATGATCAACCAATCATCATTAAACTATAACTTCCAGAAAATTAAAACCCTAATTTATAAACCCTAATTTATAAGCCCTAATCCATCATACTTAGATTACAATAATTGAAAATTAATTAACTAGAACTACACAAAGATTAGAAATTACCTTAAAAGAAAACCCTAAAAATTTTCTTCTTCTTTTTCTCCTTTGGTTTTGCCGATTTCACATATGGGGGGGTTAGGGATTTTTGTTTTGTATTTATAGGCTACCTAGAAGTGTTTTAGATTAACTATAACTAGGTATTAGATTAGGACTCAAACTAGTTTCTTTTCCTTTTTTTTCTTTTCTAATTTTCCCTTTAATTTTCGTATTTACTATTCATGCCTAAATTTTTTTTTATTAATTAATTACCTTCAATACCTTAAGTTTTATAAAAACCTAAGCTAATTTGGTAAACCATTTTGCTTGAAAACTACTTTCTAAAAATAACTTTTCATTTCCAAATTCACTTTCTATATATGGAAAGTTTACCAAAAACTCTCTTATTTTAACAACTCATTTCTTTCACAAATGACACGCTTCTCATTTTAATTCATCACCTAGGCATCCACATATTAACCAAAACAATTCTCTCAAAATACCCAATCAATTCCATTATCACTATAAGTGATTAAAATGAAATTTCTCCATCAAATAACTCATTTCTCTTAACTTAACCCCCAAAACCTAAACTTATCTTAAATTACTAACACAAAAATACGTATACGTAATAATACTTACACATTTAACACGGAAATGCTCAAATCTCAATAATCATTTCCTTGTCACTCAAAAGTGAACGAAATGAACTCAACCAACTTCATCACCATTCCAATCTCATTGAGATGATCACACTCAATAGATTGATTACCAATACCTCATAAACACATATAAACACACATAAACACATCAAATCACATAAACCATACATTACAACAGGCACCTAAGTCAACACTAACGGTTTGACTAACATGCTCAAGTCATGGTTGTCACAGTATCCCCTCCTTTAGGAAATCTCGTCCCGAGATTTAACTAGAAGGTTCAACTCTATCATTACCAAACAATTAATCGAGGATACTTATCTTTCAAGTAGTCCTCTTATACCCATGTTAACTCAAAGTTACACTTTGAATTCCAACAATTTACAACCATAACATTCCCATTACTCTTTAACTCCCTTGACGTCATTTGATCCTTGCGTTCCCAAGTAAGCTCAGGACCACGCTTCGAATCCCAACGAACTTTCACTAATGCTATCATACTATACTTTTACTCATGACCTCTCGGTCCACAACATCAACGGTTACTTGACAAAACAAAGAGTCTTGTCAGCCTTAATCTTATCCAACTTCTACAATCAGTGACTTTGCTTACCCCCACAAGGGTGAAATTAGCAACACAACAACCCCAAACGAAAAGAAAACACCAAATCCACATGAGCCTCGCCCGTCCTCGAGGAAATTCCTTAGAAACCTTAAGTTGTGTAACAACATGTTTTATATCTTAACCTCGCAACTCATCAAACAAGAACTGTCTTGAAATTAAGATATAAGATGTTACAAAGCTCAACGTATCTAAAGAATCTACGCAATTTCAGGTTTACTCAAACTTTCAGCACCTCCCAATCCAATTTCCGATACTCGGCCCACAAGACATAAATTTTCAACCGAACTATAGGCCCAATCCATCCAAGGATCTCAAATGGTCCTACATAACTCGGTTCTAACTTGTCTTTCTTTCCAAACGTACTACACCTCTCCAAGGTGAGACCTTCAACCACCCATAACCTACCAGCATTAATTCAAAAGTTTCTCACTACTACCAAGGTAACTATTTCGACAATTTGGCTGCCTCAAGCCTTTCCTGTATTACCACTATCTTGTTGGTTGTTTCTTGTACCAAATTCGATCCATTCAACTCACTCTCTCCAGTTACGGCCCATAAAACGGTAACCTACATTCCTTTCCATACCATGCTTCAAATGAAGCACATCCATACTCGAATGATAATCCCCACCTTAGGAAAAACTCATCTTACGAAAATGAGTATTCCAATTACCTCCAAAATCTACCATACTTGTCCTAAGCATAGCTAGGAATGGGGTGACTTAGTCAGTCCATTGACTACACCCAAATCGCATCGTATCCACTACTCACACTTGGTAACTTGACAACAATATCCTTAGTTATCCTTTCCCACTTCTACTCGGGTAACTCAGGTTGTAGCAACAATCCTGAAGACCCTTGATACTCAACGCTCTTTCCTTCCTACATTTCTCCATAATGTCTGTGGCAAGTATCCATCCGGAATTCGCTTCAGAAAGTCCATCAAGAGAAGATCAAACATCGTTGAGTGTACCGTCACTAAAATTATGGAGGTCATCAATACGCATCAATCTATTCTTCTGGTCTTTATTCTGATATATGAAGCCTTTGGGATTGGAATATGCTATACATGGTGTCTTTCGTTTGAGATATGATCTGTACATATCCGGCTTTATAAGGTTGAGCTTCTTTTGGTACATTTCAGTGCCCAATTGAAGATCATCAACATGCCTTCTGATGAAATGCTCTAGTAAACAATTCGCAGTGAAACACCCACAGAACAAAAAAGCTAGACGTTCCTCGATATTGAGATTTGTCAGCTTGCCTTGAATAAGAAGAAGCAGAATGTCTTCGATGTCTTGAAGGCGAAGTCTATTGTAATCGCCTTCTTTAAATGTGTACAGCTTGTCGTCATCTCTACGAACAGTGGTCCATTCCAAATGTTTGTTTAAGTTATGCCATCAACAATTGTGAGCTTTCTTAATTCCGATGATTCGGTTACTCTGATAGAACATCACGAGCGAGATTCCCTTTGACTGTGAATCCATAAAATTGTTGACGTTTTTGCCCTAATGATAAGGAAACAGATTTCCCCAGAGTGCAATGCTTGTCATAAGACAATCGCTATTCTTGACTCTACATGGTGTATTGGGACCAAGTCTTCATCCATTTGATGTGTGCATAATCTGCAGCTTTGACTTCGTCACTGAAGTACATAAGTTCGGCTTGAGACCACCACTTAAATACCGTAGCGCCGTTGTTGAAAAGTGATCAAATGGTAATTAATCCGAACACCTCTGTAAATTAGGTATCAATGGTAAGGGCTTTGCGAAGATCATGTGATATTGAGTCCCTTTAGGATTGTACCAGTCTATTTGATCAATATTGCATTGCAGACTTCTTTCAAGGAAATATTTCACTTTCACCAGACTCTTGCAATGACCCTTTCATTTAACTCAAATGTTGAAACCGCTTAATAAATCTGGAGTCAGAGTATCCAACTTTAAGCCGATTCAACACGAAAGCTGAGAAGTCTAGAGGAGTGGTCCATCAGTTCAATTACATGGACTCACGACGTAACTTCATTCTGACTAAAGTTGCATATCAAGTTTGAACTTGGACTCATGTTTAGGCGGTTAAAGTCTTGTTCCATATCAGGTCGTGAGTTTGGAGTTTTATGTGTTTCTGAAACCAATCAGATGTTGAGTGGTAACATCAAACATGAGATCTTCAGAAAATCTTGTATCGACCTGATGTTCGGGTTCTTCCAAGTCTTCTTCAGCGTGTATTGTTCCTCTGGCTTGAGCAGACTTGCAGCACACTTTTGATGAGATTTAGACCCTTCATTAAGACTAGCTAATTTGTAACTAGGAAGTCTTTTCCTTTGGGTGTACTAGTTGACTCAGGTTGCATTTCCCAACTCCTCTTCTCATGGACCCACGTTTGATCCATCGAAGGTTATTCGTCTTCATCCTCATCATCTAAGCCTTTTAAATTATATAAGTATCTCCAAAAGATGCAAGGCCGGAGGTGAATGTCTTTTGTCATATTCATAAAGCGTCAACCAATGCTTTGTAGAGATTCTATCTGTTGAACGATCTATTGATTGATTTGTTTTCTCATTTTAATCTATGATAATCTTCTCAAGCTCAAGTTTCAGAGAGGTAAGCTGCTACAGCATATTAATGTTTTAGCTTCATTGGATAAACAAATCACAACTTCCAGCTTTCAAGGTTTGTTTCATTTACAGACTTCTCAATTCTCGCAAAATCATGGGAGACTTTTGTTCCTAACTCTGTACTTGACTTGCTCCTAGAGTTATTCTTCATATTTTGTCAAGTTTATTGATTGAAGTCCTTCATTTTCACTTGAGCTTTCGCTTCTAAAGAATGTCTGACTATAGTTGAACAACACATGTTAACAGCTTCATTCATCATGTGGCAAGGTACGACTCAACAATACCAGGAATTGAATGAACCAACAACAGAAAATATGTTTGTTTGCTTGAAATCTGAGAGTCGTCTTCCTAAAGCTTACTCTATCTTCAAACATGATAAGAACTATATGGTTTAAGATTTTGTAGGAAGTACTTAGAGCAATTATTGGGTATGGGAAACTGGTTGTTTGTTTACAGAGTTGAAGGGAGAGAAATGGGTATTAAGAGGAAGGTTGTTACAGATGAAGGATGCATTTCAACATTCGTAGTGACGGGAACATCTACCAGAGAAGTTGACTTCAAAATTAAGAATGGAGACAATACCTGTATCTTGAATAGGGTTGAGCATGTGGAGATAAAGCCTGATGATTACAGAAGAACTCAGCTGAAGAGACTTCAGGAGTGACAGTTATTATTATCGACATGAGTATCTTCTAGACTTGAGTATTTGAACATAGCTAATAAGGCATCCGTCTTTTCAGTATGTCTTTCTTCCAGATTGACGTTCACGTCCCTGTACAATTCATTTACTTCTTCTTCTTCATTTGTCTCCTCTTCATCCAGCTCTTCTCCTTCAACACTGTCTCCTTGAGTTACTTCATCATATGTTTCATCATCAGTAGATTCAAAATGAGAAGGTGTTTGAACCCTCAGATTTAAACCCTCTTCTTCTTTATCTTCTTCATCTTGTCTTTCTTCTTCATCATGAGTGGGCGTCGCTCGGATAAGACGAGGTGAGCGCGGGAAAGTCATCACCGTCATTTCTACTCATATCCTCATACTCTATTCATTTACATCAATCATGACGCATTATTCATCATCCTTATCAACATTTATTTCATCATCGTCTTTACTCAAGCTTACTTTATCATCATCGACTCGTCAATAGACCTTCTAAGATATCTGTTTAATCTCATATCCATATGTAGGTACATCGGGAACCCCTGGTGAAACACCAGTTCCTTCATCTGCACCCGAACCACTGGCGTGAGAGCTATGAAATTGTGTCTTACTTCTTTTGGTAACAATCTTCATTTGTTCAGCCTTAGACAATGCAATTTTTTGATAAATACCAAATCCTTGTAGCAGGTAGCTTCTTTTTTCCTAATTTGTACTTAGGATGAAGCTTTTAGTCTTTTTACCTAGAGAAGCATAAGGGCTTTTTATTTGATTAGTTTACTCCCTTGTCGATCTCCGTATTACTTTGGTTTTAGAATTGCCCTTTCCAGTAGCAAAACATGTAATCTTGTCGTCGCCGATTCCTTCATTGCTTAATTGTGTAGTAGTATCAAGAAGTATGACACCGTACATCTGAACATTTTTTATACTTGGGGATGAAATCCTCATTGTGGTGAGAATAGGGTTCATCATTAGCCATGTGCCAGCCCCTTGTTCTCTTCTGGAAATGATTGATCTTTTGACATTGAAGTGGTTGATAATGCTTTTGATGATCTTGGATAGTAGATGTCTCTGTTCTCTTGACACCTTGTTTTCAATTTGATAAACTAAGTCTTCACATAGAAGGTAAGACATAGTCAACCTCAGCTGGTTATACATACCCCAAATGAATTGATCCGAGATGAGACGAAGTTGATCGAGTCTAGTTTGGTTTACCACTGAGACATTTGTTGATGAGTTCCGAATGTTCTCCAAGGTTGATAAGAGTATCAACCTTACATCAGAGAGTGTAGTTATAACTCTAGGGTAGCCAATTCTCTTATGAAAGCAAGTAGTCTCCTCTTCAAATGGAGGATCTACAAATTTTTGCCAGGGATATTTAGGCAAATCTAACCCGCATATCTCTGAAAATTTCTAGATCAAAAGGAGTAATTTCTTTCTGTTCATCTTGGAATTTGATGCAGTTGCTTGTGATAGAAAACAGTAGCCCAAAATTCATGGCAGGAACACTTGTGCAGAGATCAGAACGTCTTGATAAAATGGATTAATAGAAAGAACGTCCAAAGCAACTTGAAAGTCGTTCCTAGCTTGAATGAGTGCTCAATCCGTATTACAATTCCCATCCTTAAAGTTGTTCTCGTGTGAACAAGAGGCATTGTCAAAGGCTAGTTTGTTGTTCTTTTGTGATACTCATGATTCTGCTAAGAAAGAGTCAATACAGTTTATATATATAACCAAGTTTATATAAGACACTATAGAGACCTTTTCACGCTATGGAACTTAAGGCATGCAACACATTTAGAGAACTAATCATGGAAAGGGTGAACTTAATTTTGCTCATGGTTTATGTACACCCTTTGTAACATAATTAGACAATCTATGAATCTAGTGACATTCAGAACTAGGTATGGATTTGATTACTTAAGTCTTTGTTTTAGTTACACTAATTAAGCTAATTTTAACTTGACCTAATTACCAAAAAACCAATTTTAAATTTGCTACCTAAAACAAGTTTTAAGTTACCTCCTAATTAGAATCTAAGTGTTTATGAAATTAAGCCTTTTGTTTCCTTTGGTTAATAGAGAGAAAAACTGTGCATTCGGTTCAAACAAAAACTGTGAATCCGGTCACTATTAAGAAACTATTAGTTCGGTCACTATTAGGAAACTGCGAATTCAGTCACTATTACGAAACTGCGAGTTCAGCCACTAGCTAAAAACTGCCAGTTCGATCACTTTAGGGGATCTGCGAGTTCGGTCACTTAAGGGAACTGCGAGTTCGGTCCAAAGTACTAACTGCGAGTTCGGTTCCAACAACAAACTACGAGTTCGGTTACCAAAACAAACTGCGAATTCGGTCATTAAAGCTATATGCGAGTTCGGTTCCAACAACAATGTGCGTGTCCGGTTAAAGCTAAGACCCTGCGAGTCCGGCTAGGTCTAAAAACTACGAATCCGGTTATCATAAAAGCAGCCAAATCCCTGTTTTATATTATCAATTGAGAATGTAAAACCCCGTATTTAAGGTCACTACTTTTTCCGAATTTATAATTATTCCCCTAAATTCTAAATAATTCATTTATCTAATTTAGTCGGTTCTCATTTAAAATCGTCATTTAAAGTCTTTCGCGAATTTTATATTTTATTTTTAGTTGGTTACTGATAAAGAAATCAACGGATCCCCGGTATTTTTTTATGTGGTAAATTTTTAAGTTTTTATTTAATATATTTTTCATTTATTTATTATTTAAATATATTTCATTCGTGTCAGGCCGAACCGAATTTAAAATTTTATGTTTTTATAAAAATTAGCGAGTCGAGTTAATTTTTAGGATCGAGATTTAAAGGATATAAAACGTTTAATAAAAATTGGGCCGAAGCCCCTTCCTTTTCTCCTTGTTTTCGGCAGCCTCAAGCCCACAACAATAAACCATATTTTTTTTATACAATCAAGCCCAAACCCAATTACCCATAAACTTATAAACTGAAACCCATTTTCTTTTCTTTTATATAAACCAAAACGATCAAAAACATATATCTGTTCTCTCTTTCTCCTTGCTGTTCGACTGAAACACCACAAAACCACCATATTTGATCTTCAATCCTCCACCAAAACTACTCATTTATATACCAAATTACTCTTAAAAATACCCTTAATCCTCTCCACTAAAAAATCCATCATGCAAGCATTTTTATAAATCTAATTTTTTTTTCAAGATCTGTGTTCTAGGGATTTAAGTAATTCAAAGGTTAGATTAGAGCAAGGGTTGATCAAGAAGATTGTGTACAAAATTTAGTTGAATAAAAACTAGTTTTCGGGGTCGTTTGGGTGCTTCTAGTGTTCGGCCAAACACTAAACCCACAAGGGTTTAGTGTGCTTGATCTTCTATCTCTTTTGATTTGCATTGTGAGTTATATCCTTCCTATTTTATTTTGATTATACTTGTACATATACATGCATGTTAATTTTGGTCAATTGGGAATCCATGGATATGTATGCATGTGATGTTTTTGAGGTTGGTGATGATTGTGGATGGTTAAATAGGTTTAGAAGATAATATAGGTTAGTTTGAGGTTGTTAGATGTTAAATTGGTGCAAAATATTAAAGGTTTGAAAGGGGTTTTATAACCCTTAATTAGGGCAGAAAGTTTAGGCATAAAATTGGTTGATTTAGTGTGTTGTAAACTGGAATTTTAGTGATTAAATTGTAGAGGTCGTTCCAATGATCGTTTTGGTATAAATTAGAGCTTCTAACTCTTAAAAACGAAAAAGTTAAGGCCGATTTTAGTTAGATAATAGTTTCGGCAAATTTCAGAAAATTGCAGTTTTTATATCCGAATTTGGGTCAACTTTGCGATGTTATAATTTGGTCGTGTCAAACGATTTTCTAGGTTTTCAAGACCCTAAAGTTATCTACTTCGAGTCTACTTTCCAACGAACCAGGCCTCGTCGATTTTTAAGGTGTAAAAGTTAGTCAAAACCTTTGTACAAGATTAAGTGCTAAAACTGTGTAGGATGTCCGGAATTTCGTTTGTAAAGATACTGTGAGCAAGCGGGTCAAAACTTAATAATTTTACATGAAATTTAATTTGGAGATTGTAAATGATGTGTGTGACCTTCTGTATTTTTTTCAAATTTTTATAAATTTTTTTAGGGTTCCTGCTGATGCCCAACTTTTGATAACTTCCAGCAGGCCATGTTTTTTGTTAGTTACGCTAAGCTAGAGTTAACGAAAGGTAAAATTCA
>BQNB010063349.1:7335-35719 GCA_026074375.1 Tanacetum coccineum | reverse complement strand
CGGTGTTGTCCTTGCCCTTTCTTTATAAGATCATACTTTTTTTATTATATGCATACAAAAAATATTAACATTTTTATACTACGGAAGAAACATGTCACTTAAGACGACATAACAGGATTTTTCTGCAAACCTATTAGAGTGAACCTCGACATCCTTCAACAAAAAAAATTATACGCCTTGATAATTTCATCAATATAAGACATGTCCGCAACATTAAAAAGGTAAAAAGGTAAAGCTAATAATTGTATTGAACACTGCAATGCCATAGCAAATATACTCACAAACGGGATGAAATTTATGATTACCATGCAAAAATCGATAGTACACAATTAATTTCTATTTAATAACTAAGGGTTGTTAAAAACTCGTTTGAACATTTTCTCATGTTCTCTCAAACGTATAAAACAACCATTTTGGCACATTGCCAGATCCTAGAGAGTACATAAAGCAATATCATCTTCACCCTGCACGATGAGAAAACACCAAACATACATCAAACATATATCCGCTACACAAAAAGATTAAAACAACCAAATCCGCAGAACACATGAATGTGATTTCACCCAAATAATTCGCAAAAAAAGTAACTCATACAATTAATTTGAATTGAAACTAATTCATAGATTAAAATAACCAAATTCGCAGAAGACATGAACCCCATTTTTTGAAGGTTCTCATTAAACACAAATAAATTATAACAAATTAACTGTAATTTGCAATTAATAATTCAAAATCCTAAATATTAAAATTAAATGGATAGTTATTAATTCGTCAATGTTGACACCAAACTAATTACTGGTAGATTGATGTAATCAATATTTTCTGCTTGATTGATTAATTGGTGTGTAATGGATGATGATTGAAAAAAATTAAGTGTAAAGGAAGAATCACAAGGAAGAAGTTTAGGGGATTGTATTACCATATATGACGTGAAACTGATTTTCATAATTGATTGGTGAATTGACTCTGGCTTAAGAACAATTGTGGAGAAGAACATTGAAGAGCATGGTTTTGTTTTGATTTTTGATTTTAAAGATATGATATATGCTTTTGTTTTTTAGTATAAGAGTTTTTGAATCGTGATGTATATGTAACAGATTAGGTTAGGGTGTGTTAATGACTTTACATAAATGAAATTAATTTTTGGAAATGTTTTTATGACATTAAATGTCATTGAAAATGCATATTGAAAACTTTCTTTGCGGTTGAATGTGTATGTTGTTAGTGTATTGTACTTTCCAAATATGAGGGTTAATGTGAGCGTGACACGTCAACTTTTTTTAATTTTTTAAATTTTTGGATTTTTTTTCGGATTTTTTTATAAAAATTGTTCATGGCAAGGTTCGAACTTGTAACCTAGGGTTAAGTTCTAATCAAGTTTACCAACGGAGCCAAGCCAGCATTTGTTTTTTATTATCCAAAACTATAATAATATATTATAAAAAAAACAATCTTCAAAATATATCAAGATATACTTCAAAATATATTAAGATATACTCCATAATTATTAAGATATACTCCCTAATTATATGACATATTTTAAAGATATACTCCATAATTATTCAAAATTATAGAAGCCATAATTATAAGAGTCTTTAGTATTCAATTAATTTTTTAATGATTTAATTACAATTCTACCTTAATGTATGAAACAAAACGTGTAGGGAAAACAATCATGTTTTAAATTCGAAATTAAAGAAGCCATAATTGTAGGAGTCTTTAGTAGTATTTAATTAATTTTTTAATGATTTAATTACTATTCTACCCTTCTATTTGAAAAAATGACTTGTATGGTGCATTAAAACGGAGTAATTGATTTATATGGTTCAAATTTTTTCTAAACCTTCCCAATGAAACTAAAATGACTTGGAATGACAACTCAATGATGACATGACACACATATAGCATTTAATTAATTTCGAAATTCACCACGTTGCATATCTCTACTACATATAAAGGAAATTTGCCCAATTCTTGAATTTTCAACAATTGGCTGAATGTTGAAAATTGAATTCTAATTTCGAAAATGTTGAATGTTAATTTCGGTAACCCTTTCAATTTCAATCACACACAATGCATTCACATATAATTGAAACATCTTTTGTACATATCTTCTATACTGGAAACTAATTTAGGGAATGAATTGGCTGTCACGACCATTCACATATATATACCTAATACAAAAAACACACACATGATACAAACTATGAATCCTCTTCTCTCTCTAGGGTATGACACATATTATAACACCCTTGCCACCGCCACCATTAAACCATTACCCCATCACTGCCGCCACCATAACTATAATCGCCGCCACCCTCTAACTCTCCAACATCTATTGATGGTTCGGTATGTTAGAGTGGTTTTGGATTTTTCGATGGGTTGTGGTGTGCTTGGTGGTTTTGGGTGTACTTGGTAACTTTCTGGTGGCTTCATGATGTTTCAAGATCTCTGCTCCTATTCATCTCAAAAGTTGTGGCATGGTGACTATTATGTTGTCTTTAAGCGGTTCTAATGATGACTTTGATACTACAGTCGTACGTCCCACCGCCCTAACTCACCACCACCGAACGTCATCACACCGAGACCAACACCCTGAAAAGAGTTTTCAACTTTTGAGTTATTTTTTTTGTTTTTTAACAGATCTAGGACTATTAATAATTTTTTAACAGTATCTGCAATGGAACCATCACAATCTACTGCCCGAGGTATATAGGTTCTTAAAAAAAATGTTATTAAGTTTATATGTATAAATTTGAGTATCTTATTACAAAATTCGAGATTTTTATTTTATTTTGTATGAATAAGTTTTTAATGATTTTGAATCTTTCTTTTTAAAATCTCATTTTTTCTAGGGGATCATTCTATAAAGCAAAAAAAACGCTTATAAACAACATAACACAGTCAATATAATGTTGCCTTTTTTTGTTTCAGTTGCTGCTGCCACGGCTTTGCTGCCATCGCCACCGCATTAAAAGTAGCCCAGGTATAATTTATGTTCACTCGGTTCACTTTGCTTAAAATTAGTGCGTTTAGACAAGCAGATATTGACATGAAACTAAAGGTTTTTGACAAATGGAGGTGTGATGATTTTAGCTTCATGGTTGACTCAAGCAGCAATCGCAGATATGCAAGTACCAGTCATTGGTTTAACTAATAGTCTAATAACTTCATTTACTTTTTGTCTCCAACCGGCGTGGGAATATGGTCTAATATAGGTCACGGTACAAATTTTCAATCTTTAATGCCTTCCTTGCCTACATTTATTTTGTGTTTACCTTGAGCATGACATTCTGACTCATACTTCCGGGGATCATGAAAAAGTATGTACATATGTTACGCTTATCGATTTGTCGTAAATCACAGTCAAGACGATACCAGTAAATGTGTTCTTATTATGGTTGTAAACTTCAACAATAAGCCCTTAAGTGCTAAATTTTTCAGTATGACCTACCAAGAATAAAAAGGCCAAGAAATAGAGATGTATTGTTGGTGCATTTTTTCCTTTTGTGTGTGGGAAAAATTTGCATCAGTATAAACTTACTAATTGGTTGCTCTAATTTGCTTTTTGTAGCTGCTTCTTGCATTTATAAGTATACCTTGCAGCGAACGGCAAGATTTTTATAGATTTTTAGTGGATCAAGATGCTAGAGCACTCTACAAAGCTGGAGAAAAGAGGTGGGGAACTGACGAGACAACATTCAGAAGCATTTTCAGCGAAAGAAGCCGGGTTCACTTGGCTGCAGTCAGTTCTACATACAAAATTATGTATGGGAACACATTGAGGAAGGTAAAATCTTGCCTTTCTACACTATACATTCATAGGCATTATAGGCGGCATAATGGTCGGTTGGCCACGTTTGCAAAGCGGCCAATACATGTTTGGGTCAAACCTCAAAACGGGTAAATGTTGGTACGGGTCAGAACATATCTGATTGTGTTTACCTGAAAGTTTGAAAAAAGCTTTTTTTATGCCCAGAGAATAACTTAAACATATTAGTGTTTTATATATGACTACAGAATCTATGTGATTGCATAATTAGTATATATATATATATTTGAATGCAGAGAATTTGGGAAGTGGTATAAACAAAAAATATGCTCTTGATCACTTTGACCTTTTTTCACCCATTTTACATGATTTTAGTTAACCAATTACCTTAAATTACTCTTTTGACTTGCTAGAGTATTAAAATAAACCAAATTGATTTGTTCAGTTATTAATTTTTGTTGATGACGATTGTTGAACAGGAAAATGAAGATAATACGTCTCATTTTCATGTAGCGCTCAGTTGCATTACGCAGTCTATCAAGGTTCACATCATCAACCGACCGTATGATGAAATTACAACGTGCTTCTTTAATACTGTAAGAACACGAATTAGCTACACTAAGGTGGTTGTTAATAGTGTTGAATGCTGATGATATTTGATTTCGGACAGAATGTGACTAAAGGAAATTTTTTTTATTTCAACGGCTAATCCAAAACGACGCCCACTAATCGTCCATGAACCAACAATCATTATTTTAAAACCAGTTTCTGCAAATAGCGGTCAACACAACCTTGCTTTTCCACACAAAAAATTCAACAAATAAACTTTTTCTAGAAAATTCAGCACCCAAAAAGGCTACAGCTGGCAAACTTAGCGGGTTGGCAATGGGTCCAAATGGGTATTACATTTTTCTAAAGGTCGAAATGGCTTTTGTGTTACACACCGTATTATCAACTGATGTTTTCACTTGCTGCTGCTTTCAGTGTTAAAATACACAAGATAAAAGGGTTGTTTGGACACATAATTTAAAGCTTCGTATGTTGTTTTTTAACAGTGTTTGGACAGCGGACTCATTGTGCACACAGCCCCGGTCTGATGTACTATTCCTTCAATCAAGCATAGTTTTCAATGTGGCCTACTGATGTGATGTGATGCGATGAAGATGAATTCCATGCAGCATAGCTCTAATCTTGACCAAGTACAGAATAGCAGTATGAACTCCTTGCAGTAGGTTTCTGGCGGTGCCATCAAACGGATCAGGAAGGTCCAGTGTTACGGAACAACCTCTAGAGCGCTTACTTAAAGTGGTCAGTTTTTAAACTTACATTATAATAACATAAAATTCTCAGCCAATAGAGCGTGTCCTAAATGCATTTGTCAGAATGTAACAAGTATGACTAACATCTTTGTATTTACTTATCTTCTTCATAGGTAAAAACAATTTCACCAGCAGCTTTGAGTGCCTCAGTTAGTGACATTGGTTCAGTTGTCAGTATGATCGATATGATTGCAGGATCAACACCAGGTAATGGATACGATTCCAATTTGGAAATTCAACGCACCTTATTATTACACGAGTGCTTGCCAGTACTTTATGTTGGCCAATGGATCAGCTCACATTTCATATTTTACGCACATAACATGTTTTGTAATAAGTTATGATATATCTAGATTTTACTTATTTATGCATAAAAACGAGGTTTATAACTCGCGCTTTGCCGCGGAGCGTGAGGGACTAACTCTGTAACGAACCGATAACCCCAAGGGCTATTTTGTGAATTGTTTTTAATTTTTTTTTACAGAAACAGTCCTTAGGTTAGCGTTCCATTGCGATGTTAGTTATTAAGGACTAACTTTGCAACTAAAGCATCATCTGACTTTTGTGTATTCCGCTAAGGTATTTTCTCTTGATTATAATCTTATACAGACTTTGTATTTATTTCAACTCAACATTATCAGTATCATGTTATATAAGACTTAATTTTGGTAATTATCGGATTTTCTTATAATTTTGTGGACTCCCAAAGATATTGTTGCAATCATATAGCATCATGTTAATGCTTTAACTCATTGGTCATATTTAACTCAATCAAGAAGTTATTTTATCTCAAAAGACTTTTGGATATATAATCCAAGTCTAGAGTAGAGTTACGGGAAGTACCAACACTTTGTTGAGTAATGAGGAATTTTTATGTTCTTGAAAATCTTCTAACTTTTTGTTCCGTGGATTTTTTAGTTTCGTAAAGGGGAACTTAGAATTCTATTGCCAAGTTTGGTCTGGCGAAGATATGGAAGTGATAAAACAATTGACATGAAGATTCTTGAGATAGACAAAGTCACTTGGGATGGAGATGGCTATGAGGAGCATTGAGTTTGATTTCCATATGAAAGATAGCGTTAAACACCAATTTACCTGTTTAACGCCTAAGGTACTTTTCACATTTTGCTAATTTATCTATACCATGCTTGACAGTCATATACTAGATTATGATTTCATTTGTAAACCACATCGGATTGGATGATATTTGTGAGTTTGAACATATTTTTCACCATTAATTAAGAAGATTTTATGTTTTTCTGCATTATTTTACTCCCTAATTGCTAGTACTTAGAGTAGCACTAACAACCTGATTCCTGTCTTGTCTTGTCCTTGCAGAATCAACGTTCACTTGTCAATCTATTAAACAGACAAGACATATCAACACAGAAGGAACAAAGGGTAGTTACTGGATAGATAAGCATCCTTGGTTGAGATAACAGGTTGGTAATCTTATTACTATCCTTCCTCTGCACTTTATATAAGTGCTATAAAATTTCACGTTATTTCAGGCCAATCTACAACAACAATTACAATGTCTTTTATCAGGTGTAATGCCATTAAACTAGCTAGTCACTATTAATTACATGAATTATGGTTTTGGAGTACTCCGTTGACATTCAAACTAAAAGTATCATACCATAGCTTTAAGAGGAATGTTTTCATATTTTGAAAAGGATGGAGGTTAGAATGAGATCCTATTTTAGAATATGGGTTCTCGCAAGTACGTGCCAATTTGTGTTTCAATATTGGGGTTAAAAATGAGACCCATTATCAAAACTATGGCTACTTTTATCCAGTGATCTTAGACAAATGTGTCCAAATGGGTTGCAATTTTTTGTTACAGAACATGGGTAAAGTTTGATATCAAATACTGTATAAAAAAGGAGAGGGAGTAGTTGTATGTAGGTGAATTCTGATTCTCCAACAATAGGATATGTTGACATAGATGGAATCAAAATTAACAAACATAACCAATCCCCAAATATCCACCGCCTGTTGGAGAATCACTAGTCACTGCATAAAAGTAGCCGTAGTTTTGATAATGGGTCTCATTTTTAACCCCTATATTGAAACACAAATTGGCACGTACTTGCGAGAACCCGTATTCTGAAATAGGATCTCATTCTAACCCCCATCATTTGCAAAATATGAAAACATTCTTCCTAAAGCGGGGTATGGTACTTTTAATTTGAATGTTAACGGAGTGAGTACTCCGAAACCATAATTCATGTAATTAATAGTGACTAGCTAGTTTATTGGCATTACGCCTGATAAAATACATTGTAATTGTTGTTGTAGATTAGCCTGAAATAACATGAAATTTTATAGCACTTATATAGACTGTAGATAAACGTTAGTACTAAGATTACCAACCTTTTATCTCAACTAAGGATGCTGATATCTGTCGAGTAACTACCCTTTATTCCTCTTGTGTTGATATGCCTTGCCTGTTTAATAGATTGACAAGTGAACGCCAATTCTGCAAGAAGACAGGAATCAAGATATTAGTGACTAGCAATCAGAGAGTACAATAATGCCACAAAACATAAAAATCTTCTTAATTAATGCTGGAAAATATGTTTAAACTCAGAAATATCATCCAATTCGATGTGGTTTACAAATTGAAATCATAATCTAGTATATGGCTGTCAAACATGGTATATATAAATTAGCAAAATGTGAAAAGTACCTTAGGCGTGAAACTGGTGAATTGGTGTTAAAGACCATTGCTCATATGGAAATCAAACTGAATGCTCCCCTTAGCTATTTTCATCCAAGTGACTTTGTCTATCTCAGTAATCTTCATGTTAATTGTTTTATCACTTCTATATCTTTGCTAGACCAAACTTGGCAATAGAATTCTAAGTTCCCCTTCACGAAACTAAAAAATCAACAGAACAAAGAGTCGGAAGATTTTCAGGAACATAAAAATTCCTCATTACTCAACAAAGTTTTGGTACTCAATTCTTTTGAGATAAAATAACTTCTTGATTGAGTTAAATATGACTAATGAGTTAAAGCATTAACATGATGACATATGATTGCAGATAACTAACTCAACTGTCAACAATAATAAGAAAATCCGATAATTACCAAAATTAAGGCTTATATAACATGATACTGATAATGTTGAGTTAAAATAAATACAAAGTCTGTTCAAGATTATAATCAAAAGAAAACACCTTAGAGGAATACACAAAAGTCAAGGGATGTTTTGATATAGTTGCACCTCCTGCTATGGTCATTCAACAAATACAAGACGAACCCACATACATTTCTTGTGCAAGGTGAAACTGACGGTTAAGACAGGTGATCGACATTGGACTTACAATCTTTACAAAACAGAGTAATAATATTTGGAGGCTTATTTGGTAAGAAAATCTGAAACAAATTATTAGCATGTACATAACCATAATTACTATAAAAATTAATACACCAAGCAACAAACTAAAGAGCATTATCAATAAATGTCATTAAAGCTACTAATAATAGAAATATTAACATATTCGAAATCCACTAGGTATGTTAAGGTTTAGAGCTAGTCGACCTCAAGTATCAAGATACTCGTCGGTGAGGTTAACTAAAAAGTGTCAATCTAAACAGAGGTCAAGTTTAAAAATCATCCGCCGCCTAGTTTCGAGTTAGTTGTTGTAAAATTTGGAAAAATGTTTTATTATTAAGTTTTTCGTACATCTAAGAGCGAGCTGAGGTCATTATTTATTATAGATAGTTTTGGTTCCGTCCCTAAGTACGCAAAGTAAGTTATCACACTTACTAAGCGCGACGCGTGTAAAACGTAAAAGTGTAAAACAATAACGAAACATAAAAGATGATGATGCATTTTATATAGACCTAATAATAATCAATCAATCAATCTGGTTCAACATGAAACTTACAAAGCATAATAAGTAGTAGTAGTTAGTAACAAAACAATAATTTATAAGGAGATGTAAAAGTAATGAACAAGAAAGAAAGTATGAATCTTACATCCGAGTTTCCCAGATCAACGATTTCAATATTTTCGTACAACTTCTTCAACTCCTCCTCCGCCATTGGAAATACAAGTAATGAACAAGAAATAAAGAAATAAAAGGGTTAAGTTCATGGATAGCCCATGAACTTACCAAACACCCATGAAACTTGTTGAAATTGTTGAAATTGGTAATGTTACCTATTGTGCCACATCACATTGAATTGAATTTTTGTACACTAAGAATATGCAATCGGAATAAAAAAAATTTGTACTATAACCTAGAATCACAACTTTACAACTACTACTATCACAATCAATGGTCAGTCCAATTATCTTTGATATAATCATATAATGATGTTAAAATAGAGAGTAAACTCAAGCCCAGAGAAAAGAGCGTGGGAGGCTGGGACAAAGCCCATTGACAACAATTTGTAGAGGGCACCAAAAAGTTTAGGTCAAGTATATTATTTAGATGCCAGGCCTTTTACATTGAAACGAATTGTACTTGTATGAAGTATGAACAAATCATTATGACATTATATAGTATGAACTAATCATTATGACATTATATAGTATTCAAATTACTACTGCTTATGATATTTATGATAGTAGTATAGTTCGATTATCAAATATTTTTTTAAATTATTTTTTTGTTTAAGATTTAGTGTTGTTTAACATAACAATGTAGTGTGTACTGATTTGATAATTAGTCTATCATTGGTTGCAAGTGCTTACATTATATTCAAGTGTTTTTTAAAGGAAAAAAAATGCTAAAAGGTGATGATAAACATCTCAACATACAAATTTCTAGAAGTTTTCTCAATATTCATAATAGTTTTTATAGTATTACAGTAATATTAATCGACGTTTTTACATACATATAAATTTTACGTGTTTAAAGGGCCTATATATTAGCTACGCCCATGCCACCTAAATCTCTGAGACGCCCTGATAAAGACACTAGGATAATCACAAGGTAAACAATATAAAAACCTTAAAACTAGATTAGAAAAAAAAACATAAACCTTTAAATTAACCGACAACCACATGCATCAGATCATCAAATCCTTGTTCTTGAGCTTCTCAACCCTAGTACTCAACACATCATCAACCTTAACAACCAAACTAGTAACATAATACAACAGCCAATAAAACACAAGCGCATAAACAATCAACAACATGTTTCTCTGGCTCTTCTTGATCGACTTCTGATGTCTCAAATGCTCGGTCGGTGTGCACCCTTCCCTAGTCGCACAGTTTGGTCTGGTATCGTATTTCCAGTAAATATACAAAGACAAAAACACGCAAAATGGAACGATTGATAGAAAAGGTTTTAAAAGGTTTCTAACGACCCTAGGATGGTTAGAAGGACCATTACTGCTTCTGCGCTGCTGCGTAGCCTAAGACTACCCATTCTAGTGTTATAAAAAGGGGGGTTTTAGGTTAATTGAATTTTTGATTATGGAATTATGAAGGGTATTAGGGTTATAAAAGGGGGGGTTTTAGGTGGGTCGAGTTATAAAAAGAGGATAGGTTATAATTAATAACTGCCAATTTTTTTTAAAAATGGTGACGTGGAAGTTTAGTCGGTATCAGCCGGTAATCTTTCTAAAATATGGATGTTATTGTATTCAAATAAATTTGTAAGTTTTCTGGGTGATAATGGTATTTTATAAAGTTCGTTACTTAACTATGAAAATTTTGGTAAGTTCATGGGCTATATCCATAAACTTAACCTGAAATAAAATGGATAGGACTACTTGTTTCACTCTCGGGTCTACTTGTTTCACTACCGGATCTGGCTGTTTGATGACCGGGTTATCTGTTTCATGACCGGGTCTACCTGTTTGACGACCGGGTCTGCCTGTTTGACGACCGGGTCTCTTTGTTTCACTACCAAGTCTACTTGTTTCACTACCGGGTCTCCTTGTGTAACACCCCACCCAACGTACATTGGGTGGGGTGTTACAGAGTGGTATCAAGAGCCTAAGGTTATAGAGAACTAGGTCGAGTCTTTTTGAAAACCTAAACTATAACACTTCTACATGCACGCCGAGACTCCTTGTTGCCATTGGTTACCTTTAGAAAGGAAAGGTAAATCTATTTGATTATTATGTATAGGTATATTTACGTAAGTGTTATATGTATAATTAAATGGTTCAGTATGGATATATCTATGCATGTGTTGGATGCATAAATTGTTATGTATTGGTGCATTTATGCATGTGTTGTATGCATAGAATGTCATGTGATTATATGATAACTATTATATATATGTTTGAGATATAATTGAGGTATACGCGAAATGAAAATGTCACGGGTTATGAATTTTTATTTTGTTGCGCCTTGATGCGAACCATTATTTTAATAATAGTGTTTCAATGATAATAAGAAGTGATACGCTATTAAGTATGTATTGTATGATATTCATTAGACTATCATGGTGAACATAATTCCTCCCGATTACGTGGATGATGTACCTGTTGTTGAGCCAAATCAACATGATGATGTTCCTGTTGTTCTCGAGCCTATCTTAGTGGATGAAGACGAGGACCTAGAAGAAGACAAATTTGAGGAAGAAGAAGATCCTCAAGAGGAAGAAGATGATATGGAAATTGACATCAAGGAAGATGAGAATGAGCCAGAGTCGACTTACCCTTATGAAGAGGTGGATCCTCTTAACCCTCCGCCGCCTGCTTCTGAGTCAGATCTGAGGATGCGATCGAGGTTGAGAACCCGATTGAGCACGAGGATGAGACTGTTCCTGCTAGTGTCAATGACGTAGGTAAATCGTCTAATGCTCCTTTTCTTCGTGAGGACAGTGATGGTCTATTGCCTGGTCTCATGAGAAGGGACATTAACTCTCTTTTTGATCGAATGGCTTCTCTTTTAAGATGACTGTGTGGTCGCGAGACGGCGCATGCATTGGTCGAGAAGAAAGGAAAAACAAAGGACGAGTATTATGGTAAGTTGATTTTGGACTTGGGTAATGAAGTGCGTTCTAGTGTGGAGCAAAGAACGGCCGCAATGGAAAAGCTGGTTGAAAAGCTGGTTGAAAAGCTTGGTAATGCTGAAGATAAGGTTGAGTATAAGAGATTGAGGAAGGAACTTGAAGAAGCAAGGGTTAGCAACACATTCCTTCGTATGCATAATGAACGAGTCGAGAGATATCTATTGGACTAGAGTTCGAGCTCATGAGTTCTATCAAGAGATGATTCGTAGAGGATTTGTGTTTGAAGAAAGACCGAATGAAGCTATCAATGTTTCGATTGAAGATGAGAAGAGTCCATCATCTGAGTCGCGAGGATCTCCTCATGATTCTTAGTAGTTTAGATTCATTAGTAGTATCTTTATTGTGTAATCACTAAACTGAGTCCTCAGTTAGTAGAATTAGTGCTGTTGGTTGTAACGATTTGTATCATTTCATGAAACAATGCAACTATGTATTAACTCTTTTGTGATGAAAAATGAATGACTATCTTTTGATTTCTACTTGATGTTGTGTGACTGTTGTTGTGATTGAATTGTCATTGTACCATGTTATGAGTATATCATGTTATGAATGCTTATTATATTGTTTTCTGTGTGACATGACAAAATCATGCCTCTAAAGTTTGCACCTATGACTCAAGCTGCTATCCGTCGATTGATCAAGGAAAATGTCGATGCTGCTATCTCTGCTGAGTGAGCTAGACATGCGCATGCTGGAAATGATGCTAGGGGATCTGGACCAGCTAGGGGTTAGGATGCCGCACCTGCTACTCGTGAGTGCACTTTTGTTGGATTTATGAAGTGCAATCCTACCGCTTTTCATGGTATTGAAGGAGCCGTCGAATTACAAAGATGGTTCGAGAAAACTGAGAGTGTTTTTGGGATCAGCAAATGTGTAGAGGGAAAAAAGGTTACTTGCAATGGTTGCCAAATCTCGCATGCTCAAGGACCGTGTATATTGACCAGTCAGATTGTGGATGTGAAGGTGATAAAAGGAGCTGAAAATAGCGTTTCTATTATTTTATCTAGGGTTTGTATTGAGATGGGAGCTTCCATGAGGAGTGCAAAAGTTGAAGTTTCGTCGAATGCCGTGCGGGGTGCTTTTTTCTTGAACGACATTCAAAGATGGGACGTGGAAAAAGCCACACGCCTGTTCATAATGATTAAGCAACTCCATCTTAAGACATCTAAAAAAGTGTCGTTTCTTAGGATGCTCAAGGGTTTTTGGTCTATTTAGGGCTTAGTGGAGGGCAAGGTGGTTTTTTGGTTTGTTTGGTAGCTTTTAGGTTTGGTTAGTTTAGTTTTTGTTGAATATGATGTATAGGAAGGTTTATGTAGCTTGATTGGTCAATGAATGATATGTCGAAGTGCTAATTTCTTGTTGTTTATTTTTTAGACCTGATACTTATTTCCTCCATTCCATTGCACTTTCATCAAATGAGCTTCTTTCTTAATGGATTCCATGATTCTAGTTGCAGTAGGGGTCAAAGGGCCAGTATATTTATCAATGACACGTTGTACATTCATTATTCTCTTCATGCAATACTTCTTAATGTACTCTAAAAGTGTAATCATTGGTTTGTCCCTACCTCTAACTATTTTACCATTAAAGACCTCACAGATGTTGTTGAGCAATAAATCAGATTTGGCTCAACCTAATATTCTTAAATATAAAATCATTAAATGCTATACAAGTCTACCTAATAGTCATAAATATAAATGCTAAGGTGTTTTTTGTAATATTGTATTTATAACTTATGTGATAAAAAAGATGGTATCCGCCCGCGCTTTGTGGCGGAGCTATTTCGATTTCATCTATTGGTTGTCAAATGTATATTTTGCTAGTTGTTTCATGTTGAGTCTTGCCCAAACCTGACCCGTTGACATCCCTACTTGCAATGGTTGCCAAATCTCGCATGCTCAAGGACCGTGTATATTGACCAGTCGATTGTCAAGGATGTGAAGGTGATAAAGGAGCTGAAAAAGGTTTTCTCTAATTTAACTCAGGTTTGTAATGAGATGGGAGCTTCCATTGAGGAGTTGCAAAAGTTGAAGTGTTCGTCGAATGCCGTGCGGAGTGCTTTTTTCTTGAACGACATTCAAAGATGGGACGTGGAAAAAGCCACACGCCTGTTCATAATGATTAAGCAACTCCATCTTAAGACATCTAAAAAAGTGTCGTTTCTTAGGATGCTCAAGGGTTTTTGGTCTATTTAGGGCTTAGTGGAGGGCAAGGTGGTTTTTTGGTTTGTTTGGTAGCTTTTAGGTTTGGTTAGTTTAGTTTTTGTTGAATATGATGTATAGGAAGGTTTATGTAGCTTGATTGGTCAATGAATGATATGTCGAAGTGCTAATTTCTTGTTGTTTATTTTTTAGACTTGATACTTATTTCCTCCATTCCATTGCACTTTCATCAAATGAGCTTCTTTCTTAATGGATTCCATGATTCTAGTTGCAGTAGGGGTCAAAGGGCCAGTATATTTATCAATGACACTTTGTACATTCATTATTCTCTTCATGCAATACTTCTTAATGTACTCTAAAAGTGTAATCACTGGTTTGTCCCTACCTCCAACTATTTTACCATTAAAGACCTCACAGATGTTGTTGAGCAATAAATCAGATTTGGCTCAACCTAATATTCTTAAATATAAAATCATTAAATGCTATACAAGTCTACCTAATAGTCATAAATATAAATGCAGTAAAGACTGTGTTGGCATTAAGAAAATTACATTGTTAGTTTCTAAATTTATGTGTTACCTGAAAAATGAGATCTAGCCCAATGTTATGGTGGTATCTTGTTCAACCATTCATGTGCCTTAGAATTCATCTTCTTAAGCTCCAACATACACTTTTCAAACTCCTTAACACTTGTAGCAGATGCAGATCTTCACAATAAATCCTTGTATGCTTGTCCACACATTGCTTCATATTTTCACGTATGTGTCACAAGCAATATATGCACTTGGGAACACAGTTTTAATGGCTGGAATGATACCCTGCATGAACCAATTCATTAATCAGTTACGAATTCATATGATGCAGTAGTTAGGAATTCAACAAGTGAAGCATAATACTAACCTTTTGTCTATGATTGATGAATGTGAAATTTGAATTGGGATGCAGATCTATGTCATCACCCAAACACTATAAGAACCAGCGCCATGAACTCTTACTTTCAGCTTCAACCAACGCATAGGCCAGTGGGTAAATTCTATTGTTTGAATCAAGTCCAACAGCTACCAATACTTGGCATGGAAATAGCCCCTTCATGAAAGCACCATCTAAGCCTAACAACTCTCTTTTGCATGCCCTAAAACCCAGTTTTAATGCTTGTTAATACAAATAATGTCTAAAAACATTATTTATGTTTTTGACATCTCAATGTTTTGATAATAACAAATTGTAAAAATGTTTAAGATAAAAATAAACGTTTACAAATTATTAATCGTAAAATTCCATTTCTAAGATTAGAGATCACTTAAGGTATGTACAAACAAATCATTAAGCATAATTAGTGATCAAGAAAATAATTTTTTTTTAAATCACATGTTTACAAAAGTATTTTCACAAAAATAAATATACAAAATAATTTCTAATTAAATTTTTTTGTATTTAAAACATAAATTTGAAATTCAAATCTTCTCCCCAAAATGGAAGCTTCCATACCAGATACAACCTTTCCTACAAAAAGACAAAAACATGAGCTAAGTCTACTAGGCGGCCCCCTTATAGGCACGGTGGCCCCCAGATATATCTGGGACCGCCGGGACCACCAGCAGATGACTGTTGGATTCGCTGGCTATAAATATTGCACTATTTCTGGCAGAAAAACACACCTCTTTGCATGAATTTTTCCAGTCTTCTTTCTCTCTCTAAAAATCTTCTTTCTCTTACTAAATCTCTTGATCACTAACATTGTTTGATCTTGTTTCAAGTGATCTAATCTCTTCTTCTCATCTCTCCTCTCTATCAAGTGCAAGAGAAGAACATTCGTATTCGCCAAGAAACGAATTGTTATTTAGTGATCTCTCCTCTCTTCTTCTAAGTATCAAATCTCTATTGTAATTATCTTGTGTAATTGTGTGATTCAGATTGTGTGTAAATCCGATAGTGTAGATCTTGTGATTGTATAGTGTTTGTGAAGTGGTAGATTGGTTCTAGCTAAGATTAGGACTCGACATTTAGCTTAGTGTCGGAAAATAACGTAAGCGACGTGTAAACGGTTTTCTCCGCCTGAAGGGAGCTTGTTGACATAGTGAAATCTTGAGTAGGATACTCGGGGAGTGGAGTAGGGCGAAGAAGAGCTTCGTAGCCGAACCACTATAAATCTTGGTGTCTTGGTTTGATTGTTCCTTCTCGCATCTTTTTATATTGTTGTGATTGTTATTTAGTATTACTTTAGATATTTACATTGTTGATTCATATTGTTGATTGGTTGAACATACAACTCGAATTAAAGTATTTTGAAAGCAAACTTTTAAAACATAAAACGAACCTGTAAACTATTCAACCCTCCCCCTTTTTAGTTTCCACAATTAGTATCAGAAGCCAAGGTCACTCAATATTTTTAAAATATATTGTATTTTAAAGCTTGGATTGATCTATGAATTCCGACAAATATCTAGAAGGGCAATCCATGCAAAGACCACCACTTTTTGAAAGTGATAGTATTATTTATTGGAAAAATAAATTCGAGACATATGTTAAATCAAAAGATCTTGATCTTTGGCATGTTATTACTAACGGTGATTTTCAACGTATTCAACAAAATCCAGAAACCAAATTAGATGAGGTTATCCTTTTTGAAAAACAAAGTGACGATCTTAAAAAGTAGCTTGCAAAAAATAAGGAAGCTAAAATGGTTATTTACAATGCTTTGCCAAGAAAAGAATATGAAAGAATTTTCATGTGTAATACGGCAAAAGAAATTTGGAAAACTTTGTTAATCACCAATCCAGGTAATAATTAAGTCAAAGATAACAAGATCGACCTTTTGGTACAAAAATATGAACAATTCGCCATTGCTGAAGCTGAATCTATAGATAGTGCTTTTGCTAGATTTAATACTATCATTACTAGTCTAAAAGCTCTTGATGAAGGTTATTCTAGCAAGAACTATGTTAGGAAGTTTCTTAGGGCTCTACGTCCTAAATGGAGAGCAAAGGTCACGGCGATTGAAGAGTCAAAAGACTTAACATCACTGTCACTTGATGAACTCATCGAGAATCTCAAAGTTCACGAGATGATTGATTGGTGAATTTAATACTAAATATATAATATATGATAAAATATAAAATATATATAAGTCTAAAAATCAACAAGATCAATAATACCGAGAAGTAGTATAGAATGTTCCCGGGTCGTTTATCCCCAACGAGGCTGGACTGGAGAATCGATACAGTCGAAAGATTGGAGTTTGACTGAGAAAAATGATTTGAGAGTGAGGAAAGTCAAACCCCTTTTTACGTTTCCACAATTTAGTATCAGAAAGCCAAGTCAACTCAATATTTTTAAAATATAATGTTTTTTAAGCTTGGATATTGATCTTATGAATTCCGACATATATCTTGAAGGGAATCCATGCAAAGACCACCACTTTTTGAAAGTGATAGTTATTATTATGGAAAAATAGATTTGAGACATTATGTTAAATCAAAAGATCTTGATTCTCTGAAATGTTTTTACTAACGGTGATTTTCAATCGTATATTCAACATAAGCAAGAAACCAACATTAGATGAGGTTTATCCTTTTTGAAAAACAAAGTGACGATCTTAAAATGTTGCTTGCACAAAAATTGGAAGCTAAAATGGTTATTTACAATGCTTGCAAGAAAAGAATATGAAGAATTTTCATTGTGTAATACGGCAAAGAAATTTGGAAAACTTGGTTAATCACCAATCCAAGGTAATAATTAAGTCAAAGTAACAAGTATTCGAACTTTTGGTAACAATAATAGGTACCTTTGCGCCACATTGTGAAGATGTAATCTATAGATATGACTTTTGCTAGTTTTTATATTAATATAATTACTAGTCTAAAGTCCTTTGATGATGGTTATTCTAGCAAGAAATATGTTTTGGAATTTTCTTAGGGTCTACGTCCTAATTGGAGAGCAAAGGTTACGGCGATTGAAGAGTTCAATAAGACCTTAAACTTCACTGTCAATTGATGAAATCATAGAGAATCTCAAAGTTCATCGAGATGATTGTTGGTGGAATTTTAATACTAATATATATAATATATGTTATAATATAATACTTATGTACTTATGTATAAAATCAACATAAGATAATAATACGAGAAGTAGTATAGAATTTCCCGGGTCGTTATCCCCACACGAGGCTGGGATGGAGAATCGATACCGTCGAAAGTTTGGGTTGATGAGAAAAAATGATTTGTGGAGTGAGGAAAGTTCAATTAAACAATAACAAACAAAACGTTTAAGAAATCCTAAAAATTCAAAATCTTAGCTAAAAAACGACGAGCACGAATCCGAACAAAGGGAGTAACCCAAAATCTTTAAAATTAACCCTCGAGAAATTTTTTGCTTCTAAAACTACTCTACGACAAATAAGAAGAATGATAAAGGACTAGGTCTGATAACGGAGTTCGTTTGACCACAAAAACGAGTCAAGACAAAAACCGCACCCGGACCCGTTCTTTAAAATAGCAAAAGTTATAAAATGACTCTACGAAAATTTTTATATTTTTCCTACAAACTATATGACTAAATAAATTTTCTAAAAAAGAAAAATTTTTTTTGATAATTTTTGTATTTTTATGATTAATTTAAACTTTTAACTAAATTAATTTAAAAAAATATACGAATTTGAAAAATTCTGAAAATTTACTAAAAATACTTTACCTATAACTTACATACCCGAAAATAGAACAAAAAATTTGCTTATAAATAAGCCCGCAAATAAGCTGTTTACAGCTTATAGCTTTAAGGTGGAAAACGCCCTTATATATCAAACCACTTGGGACTTTAATGAAAAAGTCCCAAGGGTGCAGCGGTAAGTGGTGTGTGTATAAAGGGGATGTATCGAGGGTTAAGACCCGGGTTCGAGTCTTGCTCACCCGGGTAACCCCTTGTCTTCCCCTTTTTTTTTGGAAAAACTTTGTGAACCAAAGTTATTAAGCTTGATGAGCTTAACAACTTTCAAAACTGCAATTTTTTCTAAAAAGCTAAAAATAAGCTTAAAATGAACTTTTAAAAACGACAGTTGCTAAAAGTGAGCTTAATGGCTTAAACTAGCTAAGTCTTTTTGGACTTTGTGGACATTTAAGCTAAAGCTAGGATAAATAAGCTAAGAGGGGGCCTAAGCTAACCTAAATAAGCACTAAGGG
The DNA here is from genome assembly GCA_026074375.1 of Tanacetum coccineum. Taxonomy (NCBI): domain Eukaryota; kingdom Viridiplantae; phylum Streptophyta; class Magnoliopsida; order Asterales; family Asteraceae; genus Tanacetum; species Tanacetum coccineum. The sequence continues at coordinate 16,303 of BQNB010063349.1, read as the reverse complement.
GCTTAAAAAGCTAAATCTTTTGGACTTTGTGGACAAATAAGCTAAGTCTAAACTGAATAAGCTTAAGAGGGTTCCTAAGCTAGCCTAAATAAGCTCTAGGGACTAAAATGTATTAACTAAATAAGCTGGAAAAGAGCTTAAAGAAAAGTGACAGTTCTAAATAACTTAAATAACCTAGCTGTTGGATTTTAGCTTAAACCAAATAAGCTTAAAAAGCTAAACCCAAACCCAATAAGCTAAAACCTATAATCCTAAGGCACCTAATAAGCAAATATAACTACAATTAAGCAAAGAAGAACAGCTAGAAAGCATAAATAAGCAAATAAGCTCAAAGGCCAAAAGTCAGCATACAAACAGTCCTAAGGGCTCTTTTTGGGGCTTAATTTTAAGCATCTAAAGGAGTCTTCAAAGCTTAAGCTTATAGGGGCTTAAAGCTCAGCCTATGAGCACCCTAGAAAAGGCAAAACTCTAAGGGTTAACTTATAAATAAGCTAGAAAAGATGGCTTAAGGTTGGGCCCCTAGCACCAGGGCAACTAATGATGAAAACAAGAGCCTAATTTGACAGCTTGTAATAAGCTGTCAAATAAGCTCAAAATTAAAAGTTAAGCTAAAATAGATTAAAAAGGGCTTAAGATGAGCTTATGCTCAAAATCTAAGCTTCTAAAAATATTTAAAACATGCTAAATTTGGTTCTTGAAAAAGGGCTTTTGTGCTTTGAAAAGTGACACTTAAAACTTTGGCAGGTTTGACTCACCAAGTCAAAAGACTCAAAGGACTTTGTGTGCTTGTTTTAAACACACCAATGCCACTCTTTTTAAAAAACAGGTTTTGACTAAAAAGCTTTAGCAAAACAGACTTAAATCAGCTCAAATACTTAAGCTAAATCTAACTCTATGACCCCAACCCATGACACACCATTTTGACCCGTTTTCCTCTTAACCCAAACACCCCTTTAAAAAACAAAAAAAAAAACATTTTAAAAACTGATTTTAAAACATCAAAGAACTTTTTAAGTTAGATTTTTGAAGAACCATATTTATCATGCCAAAAAATTTAAGCAATAAAAATGTGAAAAGCAAAACAAATAAGCACTTTTAAAAGGGTGATAAGCTAGTGACATAAATAAGCTAAATTAGGCAGTTTTCACTCAAATTGCATGAAAATGAAATGAAAGCACTAAAAGGCATACTTAAGCATTAATAAGCACAAATAAGCTCAAAAGAACATTAATAAGCTAGAAATAAGCCAATAAGAAGTGCTACAGTAACTGAGGTAAAAAAAAGAAAACTTACAGAAGTCCAAATGAATAAGGTTCTAAATCCTAATTCCTAAACCCCTAGTCCTTTGTGGTTCTGAATACACTCAAACCCAAGGCTCATCCAGGTTTAGCCATGCTTCCTTTTTGCTTATCACCATAGTTACTTATAAGACAGAATTTATAAAGAAGAATTTAAACAATTTTTTTTTCATTAATCTTCAAAAGAGTACAAGGCTTTTTGAAACAGAATTACAACTTTAAAAAGATTACAATGAACTTTTAAAAATTCTAAAATTACAACTAAAACTTAAAAACTTAAAAACTTCGATAAAAAACTTCCTAACTGAAAATCCTAAACTATTTAAAGACTAAAAATCAGCTGCTCTTCTTTCTTGTTGTGTTAGTTGTGTGAGAGGGAGTTGAGAGTCTTCATCTCAGCCATCAATCTTGCTTGTGTGCTTCTTTTGAGTTCATCCTAGCCTTCGATATGTCTAGGATTTGGTGAGGATTGCCAGCTTGGCAATTTGTAGCTGGCGGAGGAAAGCTTAGTGGAGTAGGGGGTTGATGTTACCCCATGTGTTGAAGGGATCGAGGGTTAAAAGAGGGGGACTGCTGGTTAAAACCCGTGTGTTGTGTTGGGGGGTGGCGGGTATGTCGGGCTTGGGATATAACTTATATAGGCAGGAAAAACTGTTTTGAGTTTAACAGGAAGGGGTTTGGGGTAATGGAAAAATTGGTCCCTCAATGTGTATGTGGTTGTTGCACCACAAGTCCTTGTTGGGTGAAACTGTTTGGGGACGGTTGTTTGGGTTTGCAGGATAAAACGGAGGAAGAAGACCCGTGATTGGGTCTTGGGGTTTAAAAAAGGCGGGAAAAGGAGTTTTATAAAGGACAGGGCACGGGTTTGGGTTTTGGGCAAAAAGGACCCCTCACAACTTTTTCTCCTTATTTCTTCATTAAATAAGTTTAGGATTTGGCAAATTTAACCCTCAAACTTATTTTTCTTCACTTGTTGACTTTTGGATTTGTCGGGGTTGACTTGGGTTGACTTTTTGACACTTGGGCTTTGACTTGACTGTGTCTTTTCCACGCTTTTCCATTCCGTGTCCGGTTTTGTCGTTTTGGCTTCGTTTTTCGTCCTTTTCTTAGATATCCGTTCCTGCACAACACAATTAGCAAAACAAACATATATTTGGCATTTTAAGTGCGTTTTTGGTTATTTTAACTTGTTTTTAAAGGTAAAAGGTATGTGTAATTAAACACATACCAGACCCCACGATTAAGCTCCGGCATGAGAGTAAGTACACATGTTTGTCAGAGAATGTTAGAGTATGTGTAAAAGTTAATGATTAGACAGAATGTACCTTTTGGGATGTACTGTGACTCCTATTTATAGGTGTCTAGTACTAGGGTTTCCTAGTATTTCGGTTACTTTAGTAGTGGTCGGAGTGGGTCCCTTGTCGGGCAAGGGTCCACGTATAATCGTGTTTGCGGACGCGAGTGTTCTTTCGCGGTCAGTGTTTGTCCGCGGAGGCGCACGGGTGCGGCTGAGAAGATACTCGCGTGCGTCTTTGAAATATCCGGAGCGTCACCCTTGTCAGGCTTAGCGGTCCAGCTATTTGTTGTATTGGGCCTGGGCCCATATACGTATATTATGAACTAAGCCCAGTAAGCTTGGTGCTCATACTATGCGTTATCATGTAGCCTTGTAGGTAAAGTGGTTAGTGTGGTGCGGTGATTTTGTTTAATAGATGACCATCGAACTCCTATAAACTGTATTTCTATGTATTCAATTGGAAGCCAAAATCTAATATTTGCTTGGACGGGGTAATTTTTTATTTTCGGTGGGCCAACAAAAATTTTGTGTAGTAAATATAATACAAACTATTAAGTATTTATATGCTAGTGTTTATAAAATTTTTTATTTATATATATCACTAGTATTTTATAAAAGTATTGAGTTGGCCATGACCCATCTCAGGACATACATGATTTCCTTCCTCTCATGCTCCTACCAGAGTCGTCTTCGAACAATTGATTTAAAAACACATCGTATGATTTCTTATGTGATATTTTCGTGTTTGGTACAACAGCAACGTAAACCCCCTTTGAACTTCTTTTATTAAACAATAGACCCTATTAGTTTAATATGCATGTGCAATTATATAAGTACACACGAGCTCAGCAACTAGAGATTTTGTCTGGATTTACTGTATATTTGATTCTCAGGTTTGCTTTTGTCATTAATATAGGGCGTGTTTGTTGTGAAGGTTTAGGTTGTGAGGAATGAATTATTCAAAGAAATAAAATCTTTTTGTTTGAATTGTATGATTTTTTTAACGACAGATTAAGCTATATAGAGATAAAAACTAGCAAGGTGCTAGAGAGTTACAAAAGCGATTGCAACCAATCGCTCCAACTAATACAAATATTGCCTCTAAATTTAAGCCATGAAAAAGAAACAAGACAAATATAATCGAAGATATCACTTTTCCTTATAGAATGAGAGTTGAAAGTGATATTATTTCTAAAAAATCATAAGGTCCAACAGGAAGCAACAAAGATGACATAAACACGGTCCTTCTTTTCCTTTGAGGTGTGTCATGACTGAAACCAAAGATCCCACTCGCCACATGAGGAAAATGAAGGGAAAATAGAACCTGACCAAACACGAACGAGATGCCAAACAGCAACAGCTGTGTCACAAGAGAAGAAAGTGTAGGCACTTGATTTCACATAAACGTTGCAAACTGGGCACAAAATCAAATCAATGTCTAGACCTCAGGAAGCTAAGTTTAAACGATTTGGGACTCTATCTAAAAACATCTGCCACATGAAAATATTAACCTTCCTAGGGGTAATCTTACACCACCGGGTACTTGGAGATAAGGAAGGGAGAAAGAGCTCATCAATATGCTTCCTAACCGAATTTACCAAAAAAATTTCGTCATTAGAAATACTCCAAATGCAATTATCAGAATCAACAAGCCCTTCAGGCTCCAAGTTAGAGATATCAGAAATAACGGCGTCGAATTTAGCTTTTGTTCTTCCCACATTAACCGGTCTACTCTAATCCCAAAACCAAGAACCATTTGCAATGCGTTGTTGAATAAAGCAATCTTTATTTTTTTCCCGGTGATATAATATGTTATATCTAAGATAGGTAGGATCGTCGCCTAACCAAGGATCTTTCCAAAAGCGAATGGAAGAGCCATCACTAACCTTAAAACAAATGGAGTTTAGGGGAACAATACTACTCGAGTGAAGGTGAAAAATTGACTCAACAATGCTAGCCCAGACCCCATTAGTGTGACAGCCTCTAATATCAATACATGCTTCATCACCATGAATCACCTTAACCACATGAACCCATAAAGCATTCGGATTATAGAAAAGACGTCATCCCCACTTTAATAAAATGGACATATTGAACGCTTTAAGACTGCCAACGCCGAGACCTCCTTTATCAAGAGAGGCTAGAATATTCGACCATTTAACCCAAGCAAGCTTCTTGGAGTCCTCGGAGCTACCCCAAAAGAAAGAAGCACGTAAAGTTTTGAGAGATTTAACAACCATTTCGAGGACCTTGAAAATAGAAAAATAATAATTACCAAGGCTACCGAGCACAAATTTGATGAGAGTAAGGCGGCCACCAATAGAGAGAAGGTTAGCCTTCCAACCCGATGATCTAGCCTTAAAACGGTCAATGAGAGGCTGCCAATTCGCAATACGACTCATATTCAAACTAATAGGTAAACCAAGATAAGTGAAAGGGGAAAAACCAGCTTCATATCCCGTGTAGGAAGCCATGATCTCTACCTAGTTAAACAAAACCCCAACTTCATATACATTAGATTTAGGTATTCTAATCTTAAGCCCGGAAGCAATGTAATAAATATCGAGGATATAAATAATATTTTCCATAGCATTTAGATTCCACTTAGAAAGGATAATAACATTGTCTACATAAAAGAGATTGTAACAACCCCAAATAGGGTCGCAGCGGAATGAGGGTCCGAGAGCGCTACATCATAGATCAATAGCACAAGATATGAGAACGACCTCTAAATGAGTCGTTTAAAAAACCGATACATTAGAATAACTGAAATTGTTTGTTATAAAAGCACAACAGCTTAACATGTTCACTTGTAAATGTAATGATTTTAAAACATAATAATATCCCCAAAATGTAATGCTTCTAAATATTTATACAATGGCATCCAAAATAAAGACCACCAATGTATCCTTGACTTGCACCTTATTGACCTGAGAAAAACATGCTTTAAAACGTCAACATAAAGTTCGTGAATTAACATGTTTAAGTAATGTATAAAGTATGACCGCAAGATTTTAAAGTGCATGACTATTGCAACACATACAATATCACAAAAATATAATTACGATTCCCTAAGCTCATGACACTAAAGCTACGACATGTATGTATTGCAAATTAATGCCATCAATGTGCCCGTGTAGATGTTCAACCCGCAACATCCCAAATCCGACATGGTATACGTCCGTTGGTTCAATCCGTCAAACCTAGTGAGCGCTACTCACCCGAACGGGGATGTCAATCCTAAATAGATCTATTTATAACACTCGCGCTTATAACAAGTAATTGACAGTTCATGATTCATGGGCATAGTGGGTTATAGCTACTTAGGCAAACTCGTAATTTATTTAAAAGTGTACTTGCGTCCAAATCTAAAACAATGCATGTTTCTTACCCCAACAGTTGTAAATAATTGTAATCGTATAAAAATGGTGCTATGAACTCACTTCAAGTAATGATAACGGATATTAAGGTAGTGGCACAAAAAATGATGCAAGAGACTTTATCCGCAACCTAAGTAAAAATAATACATATTTACTAAACAGAAAATATAAAATCAAGTATTTGCAATCTCGTCCCTAGTATGTGCTTGAGTTCTATTTAACAAATTTCAAGCACACACTAATAACCCAAGAATTTCATATAATAGATAATTAACAGCGAGTGATAGCTCATAGAAACTTAGGGACAAAACGCGTAAAGAACTTGACCCAATGAAGATGATGAATACTCGAATCTCTTTACCCCTCACGTATACAAAATCAAACACCCAAAAAAATAATTATCCGTGACTTCTTACACCCCTTATGATCACGAACCTGTACTTTTGCTTGCTGCCTTGATGTGGTCGACCAACAGGAAAACAAAAAACCAAAGGAACCTAGTTAGGGTTTCTTGGAATTTAGGGTTTATGGTGAATGTGATGGTGCAATGTTTGTGTGTTGTATGTGAGTCGAAAACCAGAGATAAAAGAACAAGAAGAACCAAGGTGAAAGAAGTATGATTATGAATCTGATTGTGTTGTGTTTCTCTGTGTTTTCTCCTTCTGTGTTTGCAAAGAAGTAGGTAAGGTCCTTTATACTCAAATTGTAATGCCTGCATAGTGTTCTCCTTTGTTGTCACGTTTGTATGTTGATCCATATAAGGCAAAGAATCTTTGGGTTTTATCATGGTCAATGCACAGGGTTTAAAAGGGGCTTACTGTTGGTGTTGCGTGGGAAGCAGGAACCAAGGAAAAATAACGTGGGTTTTGAGGATTTATAAAAAGGGGATATAGGCTTTATCCAATGGATAGTAGAGTTATAGTGAGATGGGATTTTGTATAACCTTATCCTAGTTGAACATTTACTGATTTGTGGAGTAGGAAATCATGTACACAAGACTTTATCTAGTTTTTAGGAAAGTGTCTTAGTTTCTTGGTTAGATTTATTATTTTAGAAATTTTATTGTATGCATTATTTGAAGACAAATGAAGAAATATAGGACTAGTTTTCGTTTACTTATTAGAATTTAACCCTAAGTTCCGGTGAAAAGGAAAAGAATAGAATGTATTCGTTTTTTGTTAGTAAAGTATAAAGATATATAGAGATCAATTACTAAACCCCTCCTCCCCAGAGTCTTTAGTTTAAACGTAGTACTAATCACGTTATTAGAAAGTCTTGATTTAATTTTGGAATGTATAAATATGTATAAGTATAGAACCGGGTATGGAGGGTTTTATGTAGTAGTTTTGATGAGAATTTGATATGAAGGGTAATTCCGGGTATTGTTTTAAGTGTAGATGGGTTTACGGGCTCCCATGCATGCATAAAGATGTTTTTATTGCGTGACGTAGACGTTTTACACAGAGAATAAAAATGAAAAGATGAGAAGTCAATAAATATCTTTCTAGTAATTATATAATGCTTACTTGACATAAACTTTTATTTGTTGTACACCCGTTTACGTTGAATGCTGGTTTTTAGTTTACACGATTTAACTTAACGATGAAAATTAAAGGTAAACGCGTAAAAGCCTAAAAATAAATAATGGAATACTTAAAGTCGTAAAATGACCTGAAAATATGAAATGTCACAGTTTCCTCCCGTTAGAAGAGCCTTGTCCCCAAGGCTCAAGTCGCGACACTTGACGAAGGTGCGGTTATAGTGAACAGATGCGGATACTTCTTTTGAAATTGGTCTTTACGTTCCAATGTGAACTCCGGACCCCTCCTAGAGCTCCACCGAACCTTGATGATTGGGATACCGCTTTCCTTCAACCGTTTGACTTCTTGATCCATAATTTCTACGGGTTCCTCCACAAAATGAAGCTTAACATCAATATGAAGTCCATCCAATGGAACGGCTAATGGTTCGTCGGAATAACATTTCTTCAAGTTGGATACATGAAATGTACTGTGAATCTTGCTCAACTCTTGAGGAAGCTCAAGCTTGTAAGCAACGGTTCCAACCTTAGCCAACACCTTGAAAGGTCCAACATACCTAGGGTTTAATTTCCCCCGTTTGCCAAAACGTATGACCCCTTTCCAAGGTGAAACTTTAAGCATAACTCTATCTCCAACTTGAAATTCGGTCGGCTTTAAATCGACGTAACTCTTTTGTCGGTCACGAACGGCTTGAATCCTTTGCTTGATCGGAATGACCTTCTCGGTTGTCTCTTGAACTATTTCTGGATTGGTGAGTTAAACTTCTCCAACCTTGGCCCAACAAACAGGTGAACGACACTTTCGACCGTAAAGTGCCTCAACTAATGGAAAATGTTTAACCCAACCATTTCCAAAGTCGATCACGCAAGCCCGTAGCATATCCTCGAGAGTTTGAATAGTCCTCTCGCTTTGTTCGTCACTCTCTAGATGATATGCAGTACTCATATCCAAGCTAGTACCCAAAGCCCTCTGAAGTGACCTCCAGAAGTTTGATGCGAATCTACCGTCACGATCACAAATGATTGATACGGGTATTCTATACCTTATGAATACCTCCTTTAGATACATTCTCGCTAATTTCTCCATGGGATCAGTTTCCCTCATTGGCATGAAGAGTGCAGATTTAACACCCCCAAATTTACTTGCAGCGGAACCAACAGTTTGGGTGTTAAGTCATAGCACAACAATGTAAGAATATAAAGAACGACCTAAAAGAGACGTTTAAAACATACATTGTCCCATTCATGTAAGATCATAGTCGAAAATTTGTCCACAAGATCGTCACCATACAACATCATAACATAAGTTTAACTTAAAAAAACCATAACACAAAGTGTTTTCAATGAATGGAACCCAAAAACAAGTTTAGTCAAAACATTTCGCGCTAAGCTCCATTCGCCTTTCCAAGCCATCAACCTTGATTACCTGAGATAAAACATGCTAAAAAGTCAA